>VXAB01010291.1:144035-199931 GCA_013399175.1 Odontophorus gujanensis | reverse complement strand
GCGGGAAGGGCGGGCACTGTGACACCGCGGGGCGGGGAGAAAGGCCGCTCCTCCGGGATTGCGCGGCGTGCGGGCGGCCGCGCTGCTCCTCGGCCGCGAGGAGGTGCGTCACTGCGCGAGAGGAGCAGCTGCTGCTGCCCGCAGCTCCGGCGCCGCTCCTCGTCACAAAAGGTGCGGCGATTAATAACAGTGCGCGGCCGGCCCGAGGCCCGCCAGCTGGTACTTGCTTGCTGCGACTGCTGCGGAAATGACATTGGGCTTACGGACCCATAGGTGACACAGGCTCAGCTGCACACCCCTTCGTGCAGCCCCAAAACAATGGGCACTTGATTACCCCCTCCACACGTGCACGAGTGGTTGGGTGGAGCAGAAAAGGTCCAGCCACTTTCAGCGTGGTTTAGGATCCAACATCGGGATCTAAGCTCTCAACTTAAAATCCTACATGGAAATATGGACTAGAACATGAGTAGTACGAGAGCTGCTTACACGTACTCAGCTGCAGCACCAGTGCGTGCTCCTGGAAAGAACCTGAAGATCACGCTGCCATATCAGCCTCTGCAAAGGAAATAAACTTCCACTCTTCTAGCACTGGAGATGAACTGGTGCTGGACAAGCAGCTGGAGGGTTCCCACACAGTGCAAGCCACGCTCGGGGCCTTCAGAGGAAGGCCTGGTGCTGCTTAGGGCAGCATACTGCCTAGTAGAAATTGGCCCCGTGATGTCCCCACGATATTGCACTTCCCAGCATGTCAGGGCATTTCAGAGTGGAATAATAAAGTTCACAGCACCAACTGAGTGTCCAACACAGTACACGCAGCAGAAGAAAGAGCTACAGCACTACTGCCTTGGAGGTGAAGGGCATCTGCCATGGGGACTTGTTGCTGCTGGGGCTCCCATGTGTGAACAGGCTGGTAGAGGAATGACTTCTTATGGTGTTAAACCCTCCCCTGGGAAGAGGCTGCTTTGCCTGAACCAGAGGACAGCAAAACCCATCAGATGAGGCAGCGTGTTGGTTCCTCACACCACAGAGTGATTTCCAAAGTGTTATTCAGCTGATTTGAAGGATGCCAAGCTTTAGGTGCCTGGACACTTCCCCCAAGAGACTTCCTGCAGCCTAATGGACACTAATTAATAGACCCCACAACCTCTGAAATAACAATTAGATTGGGAGCCAATAAATAATGCAGGATGTTCCTGTGTTTTACAGACAGGGACCTGTGCAGAGCTGATGCCACGCTGACATTTTGCAGGAGTGTAATAGTGACCAAGAGCCTGAGCCAAAGCCAACAGCCCACACTGCCAAGGGTGTTTGGAAGCACACACATTCCCCTTTGCCTCCATTTCAACAGTTTTTTCACTCCAGCATTGCTAACAGTTAGCAGAATAGATCCCCTATGAAGGCAGCCCGGGCTCAAAGTCATTTCCAGATGACATGGGCCAGGCTTCTAGTCTCTTCCCAAATCAGTTTAGCAGTATTTGACCAAAAAGATCATAACAGTTTAATAAAAATATCAGCATACCTTTTTAATTAAAAATCCTACACAACCATAGGTGCTCAGCCAGGAGAGACGATTCAGCCCTTAGCAGGGATGGATCACTCGTAGTAAGAATAAAGTGATACCTGATGATATTCCTGGAGCAGAGAGGTGGGATTTGGGACTTCAGGGATTTTTGCCTGGGAGCATGAACTGCAGCCCCTGCATGAGTCACCTACAAGCACTGCCACTGGGAAATGACATTTGCATTTTCCTGGTTTCAGGGCATGGCACAGGGGTGCAGAAGAAGTGACAGCCACATCTAGGTAGTGTTAGGGCACTTGCACATGGCTGAAACAGCCTCCTGCTGCTCTCACCAGGCTGCACAACCAAAGGAAATGGGTAAAACCTCTCTGGGAAATGGGTCTTACACACAGCTGGGACTATGGTGTGGGGAACAACCCACAGCTTTGCTCAGGTCCTGCACTGCCTGCACTCTGATATGCCTGGTGCATAGCAGGAGCTGAAGACTCTCCTTCTCTCCCTGCTTCTCTTACTGTCATTCCATACAGATTTCAGAGACACTTTGCGAGCAAAAAAAACCTTTTTAACAGCAAATTCACATCTGTTTTGTGCTGTGCAACAGCAGTGTCAGAGCAGCTTTTAATTCAGGCACAGGGCACATTTCTGGGGCAGGTGTCTTCCGTGGTGTGTCCCTGCTAAGGCTGATGTTGGAGGTAGCTCACCAGCACCGGTGGAATGTCCAGCTCACTGAGGGCATGCACACAGCCAGCCTGCTTCAGGATGCGCCTCACCACCAACCTAGACTGAGACATCAGGGATTTGGGATGAGCTGCAGAAAGAAAGGGAAGAAAAAACAAGACCATCACTGCAGACCTTCAAGACACACAACCCCGCTCTCCTCCAGCTTGTGTGTTGTCAGCAATGGGAGAATTGGTGCACCTAAGCCAAGTGTCTTTGCTGGGGTTGGTCATGCCCAGCTGGCCAAAGGGTATTTAATGGGAATTTCTTCAATTAATACTGGAATAAGTGCAGTTTTCCTGGACTTAGCCAGCACAGGAGAGAGGATGGTAAGCAGCAGAAAGGAAAAGAATGGAGAAAAATCTGTGGGGTTAAATACTGCTTATGTTAAATAGGTATACCAGCCTGTGGAAATCCCTGTGTGCTCCAGGCCAGCACCAGTGGCAGCGAGAACACACATTTAAAGTAGATTTGTAAAATTGCTATAAGCATCAGACACTGAACAGGGTGAATCCAACTGGGGAGGACAATCACATAAACATAACCAGCAGCTGCACCAAGTCACCCCAAAGCAATGCAGTAAGATAGCCTGTCTCCAACAACAGTCAGCAGTAGGAACTGACCATCTTTGTTGGATATTACAAACAAGTCCTTCCATGATACTCCCTCCTAAATTCCAGCCATTTCTCTTGGGAGTTTTGTGAGGCAACATGTACCTGAACTATCATGTTTCTTTACCAGTGGTGGATCTGTTCTCTGTAAATTTGTTACATCCTCGTCCTTAGCAATAAGAGACTCCAATATGGAGCATACCATTACTGTAAAAACCACAGTCACTGGGGGGAGGTAGGAATAAGAGTTCAGAGTAACAGAATGATGATATTCAAGAGTTTAAGACCAGGGAGACCCATTCTCTCAAATGAAGCTGCAAAGAAGGTCAAAGCTTGCAAGAAAACCTTGCTCAGGCTGATCTCTCCCCTCTGTAAGGGGAAGCAGAAACAAAGTGAAGGGCAATCTGAAGCAACCTGCCCCCAAATAAGCCCTGGGGCCACGCACACAGATTACCTCTTGCCTGGAACAGCAGCTCTAGGCCCTCGCAACCACGTGCTGTGTTCTTGATGTTTGGCAAATACACATTGGCTCCAAAGTCAAGAAGCAGCTTGATGAACTCCTGCCGGCAGCCGTGCCTCAGGCAGATCTCCAGCACAGTCTTGGGCTCCTTGATACGCGCAATCATCCTCTCATCGGTGCAGTTGTAGTTGGGATCGGCACCATAGAGCAGCAGCAACCTAAAGCATTCCAGGTGCCCATAGACGGCCGCGAGGTAAAGTGGACCGGAACAAGCAGTGGAGTTGGCAGCCCACTCGGGCACCCTCGCTTGGACATTGGTCTCAGCACCATGCTCCAGGAGCTGCTGCAGAATCTCAACATTCCCGTCCCTAGCTGCAGTCAGCAGCGGCGAGCAATTGTTGTAGATGCTGCCAGAGGGACCGGCTCCTGCCTCCAGCAGCACTTTCACGCACTCCAAGTGGCCATTGCTGACTGCTGTGAAGAGTGGGGTTTGTGCCTTCACATCCAGGCTGTCCACCTCTGCCCCATGAGCCAGGAGGACCTCCAGGCTCCTGAGGTGGCCCTTGGAGGCAGCCAGGCGCAGTGGGGTGCTGGGAACGCCCCAGCCACTCCTGCTGTTGATGACTCTCTTGTATCTGTCTTGCTGCAAGAGCTTGTCAAGAGTTTTGTAATCATCCTCAGACACTGCTTGGTTCAGCTCCTCACTTTCTCCATTATCTTCTTCATCTTCTCTGGGCTGCAGCATGGAGAAAATCTTATTGATGTCCATTAAGCTCATCTTTTTTGTCTGTCTTCTGAACACCACTTTCATTTTAAGCAGTAATACCTGATGTCTATGGGACGACAACAACAAGGGTGAGAACTGCTTCCCTCTGACACCGCCCCCACCTTTTCATTATTATTTGTTACGCATTTAAGATTCTAAAAAAATATATCCACTACATTTCTGACATGCATACCCAGCTGCCTCCATGGGTTAAGAAATCCACACCAGTAAAGCATTAAGGTAAAGACTGAAGACATTCTGTAGCACTCAGGTGGGCCACCTCCCCTTAAAATGTTGCAGTCAATAATGTACCAAAATAGTTGAATTTGCTGTTGAAACTCAAAGGCTGCACGGGTGAACTCAGGTCTTTTCATCTGAACAAGTTAATACTTTATTTTACAGCTTTAATGCTGCCCCCATAGGTGGTAAAGGGTATGGGACCACTCATGAGATACTCAAACCCAGATCTCAGGAGGGCTTCTGTATGGCCACAGATTTTTGTGATCATTCCGCACCCAGCTGATAAATAAAGCTGCCCATTTTCCAGAACCCTCAGAAAAATCCCCATCCAGCTGTGCCCCTTAAGTGCTTGAGGAAAGACCACGCAGAAAAACAGAATTTATTCTCTTTCATATTGACCAACACTCTGCAAATAGCCTCACCTGTAGCTGCACTTCTGAACATACTGACATCTACAGAACACTGAGATGATCCAGGAGATGACAGCATTACTGGGTTCTGCTCAAGACCACACAAACAAGAACTCAATTTTTTTTTTTTTTTTTTACACCCAGCCACATTTTAAAGGGATTGAATTTCAAAATAAGGATTCCAAAACAGAAGATGAAACTAATGTGAACATGGCTGCGTTAAGGAATTTCAGCACTGCACTTTCTTAAGCTGTCAGCATTCCAGTTCAGCACAGTGAATGCACTCCTGCCTGCTCCAACACAAGAAGCAGGGCTGCAGGAAGAACTGTGGATTTTCCACTGGCCTTGCAAGGAGGAAGGACAGAGGCTCCTGAGAATGTTTGGGCACAGCCAGGCCCAAAGCCCAGGGATTTGCAGGAGGACTGACCTGTGTCTGGGTGGCCCCAGTGCAGAAGGATGCAATAGAAATACTGCCTGCCAAAGACAGAGGAATTTCTCATGGCATCGCAGCCCTGCAGTAGCTCAGGTTTCCTACAGGAGAGGCTCCATCTCTGCCACCTCAACACAGCAGAGAGCTGTGCTGAGCAATTAGCCTTGCTCTGCAAAAGTGCATCTGCTGGTAGCAAGAAAAAGCCACAGGAGATGTGTCCCACATCAGCCTTTGATGGAGAGGAATGGAGAGCTCAGAGGGCTCCCCAGTGCCCAGCCACCTCAGCAGCTCTATTTTTGGGTTAAGTAGAGCAAGTTTGATGGCAGCTGATGAAGGCAAAGCTCTGTTGCACTTCCACCAGTTAAATTAACCCAATCAATTTCTGTAGAAGTAAGTGGAATTACACATTACTGCTCATTAAACACACTAACACTGAGCACTGGGGCTTTGGAAGTCACCCCACTGACACTGCTAATAGCATGTGGGGAGGGGTAGTTTGAGGACCCGGGGCATTTAGGATTATTACAGTCCTGATCCAGAGACAAAACCAGAGCTGTCACCTCTTGAGCTAAAGGAAATCATTCACAAGTGTGTGAACCAAGAGAAAAGGTTACAGCTAGTGCTGAGAGAGATAAAAAGAATAGAGTCCACACTCACACTTCTAAAGCTCTGGCTACCAAATTGCCTCCAATTACCCCATGCTGCCCACACATCATCACATTACTGCCTTACCTCTGTGAGGCAGGTGATGCTCACACCCAAGATAGGCCGAGCGGATGTGGTCCCATGGAGAATTCTTCCTTGGTTTAAATAAAAAGAGAAAGAGAGGCTCTCGCTCCGTCACGGATGGACATCCACTCTGCGCAACTGGAAGGGCACAGGCTGTCAAGATTGCAGCTGAAATGCCACCACAGGGAGAAGGGCCAGGGAGCTGGGCTAAATTTAGCCCCCACAGGCATTTATCTTCCCACTTCCATTCTTGGAAAGTTCCCACTGGGTAAATATAGAGGGGCAGCAAGGGGGGAGATTCTGACAGGTGCAGGAGGCTGCTTGACCAGGGGTATCGGCTCCAACCAGGCACAGACTTCATTTGCTTCACTGTTTCCTTGTGGAAATTGCAGGGAACTACTCACTTTGAGTCCCTGGTACAACCCAGCCCGCCAGGCAGTACGCTGCCAGGACAGCCCATTGCAGCACTGGCTTCCACAGTATGCTGATTGCGGCCCGTTGTCCAAATGCAGTCTCCTCACCATACTGAAGTGCCTTTTCCACTTTTAGAGCAATAAAAGTGACTAAACTCTCATCCAGATCTGCAAAAATATGAGTCGCTTATTTGTCTTTATAAAATTATGTAGTATAGGAGCATAGAAAGGCAGAAAACTTTGCAGGGGCAAACGCAGCAAAGGGGAAGGAGAGTGCAGGCTGCCTTATCAAAAGCTGTCAGCTGGGGAGTGTAATCTTATTTTACCCAGTTCCCTCTCAACCTTTTCCAAACTTCCCAGCAGTAGTGCAGGAGTGATCTGATGGTTTGAAGCAGCACTATCAGTAGTACTGGATAAGAAAGAATCCAAATTAACCAGCAGAGAAATATCCACTACTGCAGGAACTAAAATCAGGGGACAGGAAAACATCTTTCAAGTCCCCTCTCACCACACTCCAGTGAGCTTGAAGCCACGCTGTGAGAAGTGTGAAGAGCACGAAAATGTTAAATATTAATAGGCTTTAAACTTTTGGCTTATTTGTAGTTTCACTCCCTCCAAATTCACTTACTGTTACTTCAAAAAGGTCCTTCTCCTGAAGTCAGACTATGAACGAAGTTATTAAGAAATGTGGATAAACATCATGACAGAAGGAGTTAAGGATTTGTTAAATATCAAGCAGCTGCAATCACAACTAGGATCCTGCAGTCAGACAAGCCAGTCTTACTCTAGAGCCATTAAACAAAACACAGAAATAAAAGCAGTAGTTAGAAAGGCAGAGATTATAAAGGGGGAAAATAAAACGATACAGATAACAAAAGCAATATAACTTGAAAAATATGAAATGTGGGAAATGAGGAACTTCAGACGTGAAAGGAAAACTTAATGATAAATTGCATATTCTTTTGTTGCAGCTGCTACTTTCAACCAAGAAATCTTAGAACCAAGACCAACTTTTTGACAAGGAGCAGTGATAAACCCAATACTAACAAAGCAAAGAGCTCAAAGTACTTGCTGAATAAATCCACCATACAGCTGGACAAGAGCAAACTGAAATATTCATTATGCTCCCTTAACAGCCGAAGAGCCACGTTAAACAGAATCTTGCATGAATATTTCAACCAGTAGCTTCAGATAAGCACCAAACAGGAGCTTGAAGAGAGGTGACTGATAAGTCAGACCCATTCCTGTAAAGCTTCTAACACTTCAAACTCTGGGGAAGGCTGAGAAGTCAGATCACAAAGGATTCTCTATCTGAACACCAAGCCCTCCCTCCAGGCTGTGTCACCTGACACGTGCTCCAGGAAAGGACATTCCTTCCTCAGCTGTCCATTAACTGGGGAAGAATTAAAGGACTGGTGTGCACTGAATGTCAACCAAGGAGGCTGGCTGGAAGATCAATCCTGTTCAATGAAGTTGCTCTCAGAAAGATTATAGTTATTAACATAGCTGAACAAGGTCAATGAGCTTTCTGATTTAACATTGCAAAGCATTCAGATTTAAAATTTTAGCACTAAATAGCACCAAATAAATAACTTTATGGGGATTAAGGATTTACTAGTAGTCCTCAAGGTCTGAAACAAGCAATTATTGTGTGGGGATATTTCTGACTCCTGCCTTTGCACCATAAATCACTGCAAAGCAGAACACAAGAACCAATTCAAACTTGGGGTTTACTCCTGTGCCCATTAAAATACCTGCTTGCAGCTTGCTGGCACTTGCAGCTGCCTGCTCTGCGGGTCACTCCCTTTGGAAGTGGCTCTGGTGACAGTCCCCAGCAGCAGTAAGATTCAGATTTTAGCCACGAGAGGGCACGAACACCTTCAGACACCCTCCACTGCTCCTACCACGTGGCACAGCTGCCGGGGCTAGCTTCAGCACTTAGAGCCTGTAGGATGCATCAACATAAAAAACGTGTAGCTGCGATCATCGTGAGCTCAGATGAGCTCACTGAACTGAAGGAGGAACCATGAAACTTGTTATTCTTCCTCCATGAGCTATAATTCCTTAAAGAACATGAGCCACAGAAGTCGGGCAGTGCTGACAGCCGCTCCCTGCTCTCCTTTCCTTTCCTTGCTTTTTGTCCCTTCCACACACCCTGTTCTTTTTAAGGCCACTGAAGCCAGCAGCCATTAACTGATGACAGAGCATGAACCTTAAGGACCTGAAATACAGAATCCAAACTCAGTATGTGCCCACTCTTAAGCAAGTTAATCTGTGTAACACCAATCTTTCACATAAACCTTCTAATCTCAGAATTCTCCATGCAACATGAGTTAGGCTGATAATGCTTAGAAGTTATTCGTGGGAGAAGCAGGAGGCATCTGTTTTTATTTTGCAATACTAAAATATACTGAGCTTAATTCCAAAGTCTTGGGACAAAGTAAATCCCTTGTAAACTCTGAGCCATGCCACCCATCCCCACCCTGAGATCACAGACCATATACTCACCAGAAGTGCAGATTTTAGTGACGATTCAGAAAAAGCAGATGAAATAGCAGCAATCACTTCTCAGATGTGCACTACTCTTCTGATCAGCAGGAGCTTCCATGTTTACTACCAACAGTTTTTAAAAACAAAACTGACCAAACAAAACACACAAACAGCAAGAGAAGCGTTAAGTTCTGATGTGTTGTAGGAAAGGAACACAAGCACTCCATTTCCCCACCTTCTCCCCTTTGACAGGTAAGCTCTGTCAATGTCTTTTCTGTTGTTTAGCTGCTGTTAGTGCCTCACAGTGAGGGTGATGATCACACAACAGCAGTACCTGCTAACTTCGGATATACATAGTGGACTTCTCCCCCTGTCCCGAAGTAGAGTTATTTACATACTTTCAAAATCAATTCCTACTTGCACTGTACTTCTTGCTCCTCTCCCCCGTGGCTGAGCAGGCTCCCAGATGTATTTTGTTCGTGGGGGGGAGGAAAGGGGCATGTCTTAGTAAAATAGCACCACTTTTCCAGAACCACTGCAATAAAGACATGAGAAATACAGTTCTCATCTGACTTACTCTTAAGGCTTCTTATTTATTACTCCTAAGGCTACTTCATTTTTATCCCGCTCATCTCCTCCTCCACTCCTAAATGAAGGAAAACACAAGTTGGAGGATAACACTTGAATTGAAAGAAGATTGAAAGAAACTGTTGTAATCAACACCCCTTCTGCTTGTCATTGAAGACACATTTGGAACAGAACTTCACACTGGAGAGATGCAGCTCCACATAACTGATCTGTGCAGAGCCACACTGCGTGCATTTCCCATCACTAGTGGATAACTAAGGGGAAGATTCAGTCCTGTTACTGCACTTTGTTATCAGACAAGTTCATCCTTTTGCATATATGCATGAAGCTTTATCACAAGCAAATTACTCCAGCATCTCTAACTGCTAGGTAGCTGAAACAGAGAATACTAAGTTAAACTGCTATCAAAGAAACTGAGTACTACTGCTCCAGTGCAGAACTGAAATGAATCAAGCATTAAGATCTATGGAAGGATGAACCTGAACCTCACCAAGACAGCATGCTAAATGCTTTTTCTACCTTAATAGCAAACTTGCCTTCGGGACAAAGCTGCAGTTAAGTTTACTGATCAGTATTTTTATCCCATGCAAGGTATTCAAAATGTATTAAAACCTAGAGCTGCTAAAACCACAAGCCTTCTGCAATACTACTACAATGACTATGTGGAATCCACCCCCTCACAGCTTTGGTTAGCTTTATCAGGGAAGTTTTAAATCATCCTCAGCAAAGACACTAATAGACAGCAAGTTCCCAAAACTGCAAATTACACCTTTATCTCTTTCATTCATACTATATTCACTTCATGTTAACAATCCAATTCAATTCCTCTAGCATCTAATTGAATAAAATGTCACTGACAGCATTAGGAATATTTAAAATTAGCAAAAATAAAAAAAACTTCAACCATCTGAGGAACGAATATAACCAACTGTCAAGTATATTTTTGGCATTAATTCACTGAAAATAAATATCCACTTCTAGGATGCACAGTGCACTGGAAAGCACTCACCAGCTGGGTAACAGGTGCTGGTTTTAGGCCCATTTCTGGTGTTCAGTACTGCCTTCCTGCTGACTGGTGATGAGGAGTTGGTGGCTATTCATAGATAAGCCTGAGTGTTCTGGTGCTAAACTGACCCAGTTCGTCCATCTCCGCTGCAGAAGAACACACAGAAGGTCAGCAAGTCACACTACAGTGACTTGGTGTGCTCTCATTCCCCCTCCCACATCTCTCACACTGTATAAAAAAGTCTCCAAGCATGTCTTTTAAAATTAATTACTAAAACAGCCCACACAGCTTTGCCAGACAGATTCAAACCCATGAGTGAGGGACAGACAGTCTTCCAGGGGAAAAAAAAAAACTCTGAAAAAATATTAGTTTTTAATAGAAAAAGTGATCTGAGAGCAACAAAATGTATAGAAATATATTGATTCAATACCTCTTCATTAGCATCATCATTAAAAGAAGCACAGACACCAAGCAGTACTGTACCCAACAGCCCCTCTTCAAACCAGGGAGGTCACTTACTTTCTATTCCATTAAAAGGAAGTGAAATCACATTCAGATTGAGACAAACTCACTACTTAGTCTTTAGATGAATTTACATTTCAAGATATGAAGTCCTGCGTTGAATTTAATTAACAAACATTCCAATCATCACCTTTAAAAAGGGAAGGTACTGATATATATATTTTTAAGAAATAAAAATAAACCATAATACAAATGTAACTTCGTGAGACAAATACATTTAGAGAAAGGACACGGTGCTCCTCTTTAACATGGTACAATGTTGTTAAGCAGTGCATTAACTAATATGACTTTCATGAGTTCAGCCATCACAGCACATTCAAGAATATGGGATTTAATCATACACAAACGTATACAACTGTCCCTCAACAATTACAGTAAAGACAAAAATAGCAACTCACAGAAACAGCAAAAACATTCAACATTTTCAGCTGAGTACTGTACACAAGTTTAGGCAAGTTCCTACAAAGATCACTTTGTGATGATGAGAAAAGTACATAGTTGTGTTCCAATACATGTGATTAGATCCAGTGCTACAAGTTATTCCAGTAGTATGCTGCTACATTAAATACAGAGGCATATACACACAGGTCAACATTATGAGAAATTAGGTCAACCATTTTAGCCTACCCTCCTCCTGCATTGCTTCTGTAGTCCAGGAGAAGCCAAAAGGACACAGCACTGCATGTTTAAATACTTACATGAACAAATTACAGACTGCAACTGGCACCAACCCGGCTGCTTTTAGTGCTGAAGACACAAGAACATGCACTTCAGCAGGACCTGCTGTGTGTTAATTAAAACAAAACTATTACATTCAGAACAGACCATTTTCTCCCAGCCTGGATTTCAGGCACAGGAAGTGCTTACGCTTGCAAGAGGGACAGCATGGAAACAAGGAACTGCCCCAGCTTCTAATAATTGCTAGACTCACATGCAAAAAAAAAACCCAAGCAATTCCAACTCTCAATGTAAAGTGGTGGTGAAGGGGAGAAGAGAAACAACAGTCAATTTTTTTGGTCACTCACTAATAACTGTTATGAAGTAGTGCCAAGAAACTGTCCCTCTGGGGAGTAAGCATCAGGCACTGGAATCACCAAATGCCAGCTTTACCAGGAAACGATACGAAGTGGCACCTGGAAGAAGAGCTTATAAATACTGTCCCTCACATTACAGTTTTGCCAGTTGCAAGGGTACTCTGCATACACAGATCACGGGAACAACACCGGGTCCTTTACCAATTTGGTTATTTCAAGCTGCAGCCCACCAAGATCTAACTCAAGGCAGTGATCCCACAAATCTCTGCACACTGTTAGCTGCCTGCAGTCCCCCTCCATAGGGCTTGAAGCTTCACCTGTCTGCTTTACCAGGGACCTAGAAGCAATTCTCTCCCCCCTTCCCAGTCAAGGTAGCTTCATGCATCAGCAAGCACTCACATTGTAGCAAGATTTTTCTTCTACGCACTTAAATGAAAAACATTCACTAAGAGAGAATGAAGCTGGAAGTATATTATGGTCACAGGCTTTAATAAACAGCTTTCTCTCTGCTACAGAAGAGAACCAACTGGGAATTACAGCATTCATATCTAACCTAGTATTCCCTTGTCTATGTAAAACAGAGAAATAGCTCTGGTTTGATTCACTCTGCCACAAGAAAAAAAAAAAGAAAAAAAAACAACCCAAACAACTGCAAAACAATGTTATTTCAGAATCCTGTGCTGTGAAGGATTAAGACCTGGTCTACTATCAGATCTGGAGGTTGGTGGCCTTGCCTGTGGCAGGGGGGTTGCAACTTGATGAACCTTGGGGGTCCCTGTCAACCCAGGCCATTCTGTGACCCTGCAATTCTAAGACATGCATGAAGACATTCCACTGAGAAATAAAGTTAGGTTGAGTCACTTCAAAGTAGTAGCTTTAGTGCACATTACAGGCACTTGCCCATTGCAACACCACAGCTATTTGCAGCAAGAGACTAGATACAGGTATTTAACCATGATACCACAGAGAAGCTCAAAAAGCAAGAAGTGCTCGAAAAAAGGGAGAGTTTTACATAAGCAGAAACCACCCACAGCAAACAGGATCCCTTTCATCCCTGGCAGAGGAATCCAAATGGAAAGCAGCAAGTTCCACTGTTCAGTTAACAGCTCCAAATAAAAACACACTCACTGACTCTGCAACACACAGATAGATGCTCCACTAGGAGTAAATAAGTTACAGTAACTTCTCACCTATACAGTGCTCAAATACAGATTCCTATCTAACAGCTTTTACATTTCCCTTTCACACTTCCAGGGAACATATAATGAAGTCCCTCACTGCTGTCAGCAGCACACTAGGATCCAGAACACAGGCTGCATGCCAGGCTCTAGGAAGCCAACCCCAGCTGGCCAGAGACCTGAGGACACGCTGCAGTGCTTTGAACAGCTGCTCATTTTTTGGTCTTAAAACACAAAGTCATCTCCAAAACAAAACAAATAAAAACCTCACAGCTAAGCTAATTAACTTTCAAACAAATAATCTTATGGAATTCCAAGAAACCCTGAAACATATTCCAGCTCCCTTAATTTACAGCACCAGCATGAATGACTTTTGTAGACTTCGTTATGTTGCAGGCTTTGGCCAAGTCTGTATATATTAACTGCAAAAAGGGGTAAGACCACAGCTCAGTAGCCTCCTCTCAGCTAGCTTTTGCATTTCCAAGTATAAAGTCATGCATTGATTACTAACAGATCGTAAGTACTTCCAATGCATAAAATAATCTTCTCAGGGTTGCATGCTCCTGAAGTAATACTGTCTCCCAGAAAGATCAGGGGAGATGGCAGCGTCCTATTTTAGAGATCAGCAAACATTATTGTACTTTGGAAAAAAAAAATTATCTATATTAATTCAGAAGACAAGGCAGTGTGTAAACATAGAAACCTGCAAAATATCTGTGTTTATATAAAGACTAATGAGTGGCACGTCTAAATTCTTCAGTAGTCAAAATTTGTCTACAATGATCCCCAGTTTTCATTACAAAAATCATAGAGCCTGCTTACATTTACAATAACTGGTGCTAAGAACTGCCTACCTTGGTCTCATTTACCATTTAAGAGTTATCTATTCCAGAAGCTATGCACACCATCCACTACTCCTTTACTACCTAGAAAGAGGAGTAAAGCTGTTAGCTTGTTTGAACACAGCACTGAACTGACAAGCACACATGTGAAACTGAGCTTTTAAACTACAAACAGGCAAAAACTTACTTTCCAGAGTAAGTCTACAGCAGAATTTCAAATCCTAAATAGAGTAGTGAGGCTAAGACATGGGTGTAATCTCTTGGCTTGACAAATACATGGATATCAAAAACAAGGGCTGGCAGATTACGCAGCTCAATGCTGAGCATGATTAGATCAATGTTAATTAGATTTCTTTAATAGCAAAGAGACAAAACAACAGATAATCCTGAGATCAAAAAAGATGCATTTAGAAATGAGCATCCTTCAAAAGAAAATACAGCTGCTTGCATGATGCAGTACACAGATGTGATGCTCAAAATTTGTTGTGTGGGTACATCTGCTTAAGTGTGCCCAGGTTCAGTTCTCACTGTGTTGAGTTTTTAAAACCAAGCATACTCAAACCTTAAAAACAGCTGCTTTTTAAAACAGATTTAAACACTACTTGAGATTTAAAAACCTGTAACACTAGAAAAAGTACTCAGAAAAAAAGTTTTTCTTTGCCACTCCTGATACTAAAACTTTCATCTGGTATTACCCTTGTTACCTGGGCCTTCAGGTATGCTTAATAAAGCATTTTCTTACCCAAGGAGACACACACGGGAGAATTTTATCCTTTTTTTCCCCTCCTCTTTTTGAAAGTGTTCTGAAGTGTTCACCTTGAGCACTGGAACTAACCCAGCCATCTGACTATAGGCTGCATGCACACCAACAATGGCTCGGACAATGTTGTAATGAAGTAATGGAATGTTTCTACTTTTTATGGTAGACTGGGAGGGTTAATTTTGAACCAAAATACTTTTAAGCTTTATCAAAGAGAATCTCATTCAAACACCTGATGGCAACATCTCACTTAAACAACATGGTCCAAAGGACAGTAAACGCATCCATAGACCAAATCTGCCTAGAATAAGTATTGTGGAATAGTTTTTTCAGGCCATTCATTTCCCTAGGGTGATGAACTGGAATTGAATAAATGATATACATTTCTCCTTTAAACCTTGACTTCAACCAGCATCTCCAGCTTAGATCTCTGCAGATTAAAGGAACCAAGTAGCACAAGCACTGAATGAGTCCAAGATGGAGCCACAATAATGAGTCAAGATGTTCACTTCTTGTTCCAACAGTGGGTTACATCCCAATTAATAAATGTATGTTTTGTCACCATCTCCACAAAGTTACAAAGTTCAGCGTTCTGAGAGAAACTGTTCATTTCCCCAGGTCTTGACAAGGCAGATAAGTGACACCTAGGGCATTATGTAATTTTAACATTCGCTATAATCATTCAATGGGTGATACAATTAATCATTTTATGTCTCATTTCTACAACAGGATATACCTTATCTGTAATTGCCTTACTGAGGGATCTGAAGAAAGCTCATCAGGCCGAGAAGTTACTCTCTTGCTTCAGTTTAAACAACATCAATTAAGAGAAAAGGAAGATTACATATGAATGAGTGTTTCTCCTACCTTATTTCTAATCCTCCTGTCAAAAACTCACGTGCTACACGCTCTGTGGCTTGCTACACTCTCACAGATAAGCAAATGAAGTCCATAAAAGTTTACTCTTTCAAAGGTCAGCTTAGAAAGAAGCTGCTAAACTCGGGACCAGCATAGATCCTGGGGAAAGTGGCAGCAGATACAAAAATTTGTTTTAAAATACTGCTAAAAAGACAACCAAATACAACACTCTACACTAAAATAATATTACTACATTGCACAGCTAGATATAAAAATGGTCTCCATAAAAAGGCACAGTTTTTTGCTTAACAAAATGTGCATAGAAAACAAAAATGAATCAGTTCTGCTGTAAGGTGAGGGTCCATGCAGAGATTCATTCACAGCTGAGATTTTTTTTCCACTTTTAGATAAACTGAAAGGACATTTACAACCCTGCACCACCACTGAGAATAAATGCATTGCATCTCCACTCCCATCATGAATACTGCATCAATTCCTAAACTCCATGTTCATTGGTCATGATGTCCTTTAGCTTAAAATAGCAGTACTGCTAGACAGTTCCAGGCCTTAAAACAAACATCATACCTCCACTTAAAATAAGGTTTATACTGCAGCTCAGGATAGCCTTCTCAGCAGCTCTGTATGCATCTTCATCATTTTAGCCCCAAAATGATGCAAACCAAACCAAACATGGACTGTGCTCGCTACAGCGAGAGCACAGCTCCCTCCAAACACAGTAACACTTAGCAGGAACTGGCTAGGTGGCCTTCACCAAGCAGGGTCACAGATCCTTTATGCCTCACCACAAGCACCTGCTTCATCAAACACAATTCTCAAAGCTGATCAGTGGTGCTGAGGCTTTCCATCCTTAGCTTCAGAGTTTAAAACATCAGCACTGTCATTAAGATGGAGGTCCCGGTGATTAGCCAGGTTCTCTTTGTTTTTCTGGTCCACATCTGATGTGACATTTATACCCCCAACCGAGATACCATTGGTCAACACTGGAGGTGGCTCTCCTTCATAATCCTGGGGAGTGTTCAGCATCGGTGTTTTTGAAGCAGCACGTTCTACTTTAGATGAGAAGCAAGCTTCACTGGGCAATGGACCATCAAGGAAAGGAAGTTTCTACAACAATAGAAAGACAAAAAAAAATGCCAAGAGGCATTATCTTTATCTTCATATAAGGATAGATCTCAAGGGAATCTGACCAGAGCTGACCAAGCTTCTGTGCAGTGTTACTGTTTCCTTTGTTACTGTGGTTTAAAGGTTGGTTACTCTGGACACAATTTGTGTCCTCCAACACCACCACAGAAGTGGTAAACGTGCAAGCTTCCCCTGCATTAACAGAGCACTTCAGCTCCAAGATAGCCACTTTAAGAAGCATACATGACCCAGTTACATTACAGCCATTACATAAAAGCCAACTTTCATTTTAATTCCACTATTTTAGTAACTGGTTGAAATCAGTTTTTTCAGTGTCTTGTAAATGAGAAGACAAAAGAAAACTGGGATGGCAAGCTGTAAATAAGTTTGTATTTTCACGGGCGGTGGTGGGGAAATAAAAACCACTCTTTTTCTTCCTAGAAACTCCCTGAAGGTTGCTGCAAATCAAATTGAAACCCAGATTTATTGTTAATACCTGTTTTGTTTAGAGAATTTAATTAGAGAATTAAAGAACTCCTTCAGAGTAGCCCTGCTGAGAAGGTCTTAAGTCTCTCATCAGCCAGGACCCCTAACGGGACCCAGCAGTGTGCACTCATAGCCCAGAAGGCCAATGGTGTCCTGGGTTCCATCAGAGGAGGGGTGGCAGTAGGGTGAGGGAGGTGACTGTCCCCCTCTACTCTGCCCTTGTGAACCCCAGCTGGAGTACTGCAGCCTGGCCTGGGGCCCTCAACACAGGAAAGTTGTGGAGCTTCTGGAGAGGGTCCAGAGAGCTACAGTGATCCAAGGGCTGGAGCACTTCTCCTGTGAAGACAGGCTGAAGGAGCTGGGTTTGTTTGGCTTGGAAAAGAAAAGGCAGAGGGGTGACCTCATAGTGGCCTTCCAATATTTTTAAAGGGCATTTATAAACGTGAAGGAAATCAACTTCTTAAATGGGTAGGTAGTGATAGACAAAGGGGAAGGTTTTCAAACTAAAGGAAGGGAGATTTAGATTACATATCAGATTAAGTTTTTTTACTGAGAGCAGTGAGGTGCTGGAACAAGCTGCCCACAGAGGTTGTGAAGCCCGGTCCTTGGAGGTATTTAAGGTCAAGTTGGATGGGGCCCTGGGCAGCCAGCTGGCAATCCTTCCTGCAGCACTAGGGCTGTGGCTTGCTGATCCTTGAGGTCCTTTCTAACCAGCGTCACTCTATGATTCCATGAAATAGAACATCATGGAGCCTGCACCATCACTTCACCAAACAGCTTCTGTAGACAGGAAGGTTCTGGGTCAAAGAAGCTATTTATTACAGTACTGTAATTTAACCTCTCATTTTGTCCTGCTCTGCACAGCATGTTGAAGCAATTTTTTAGTGTCAATATTTAATCCCAAATTCTATTTGCCAAAACCATCGTATGATGAAGTAATATTGACATTCAGGACTCACATTTTCCAATTCAGATGCATTGTCCTCTAGTTTTATCTTCTGGTTCACACAGTTCAGTAGGTGATCCAATACACACTGTTTTGGATGCATTCCTTTGTCAAAGCGATTGTACATCCCACACCAAAACCTTAAGAACATGGCAAGACAGGAGAATTAGGCAGCTAATTTTACACTCCTGGTCATAACAACAACAAAAGATGGTGCTTAAGTGCATCAACAAACAGATCAGTAATTGATTTTAAACAAAAGTCATAGTATTTGACTCCAGTCTTCAACATCAATAGACAAATTTAACAAAGATCAAGAAAAACTTTTGAGGAGTTAAGTACTTCTTTGTTATGACACAAAAGAGCTGGTAGTAGGCATTAAAATAAGAAAAATACACTTTGTTCTGCAGCAGACTCACTCAAAGGCTGGCAAGTTCACAATTCCCTACTTCAGTGAAAATTCTCTGCCTCCCACATCTCTCCCTGAGACCCAGGCGGGCAAATACACATTGCAACAAGAAATCCCTTCTTCTGAAAGCCATTCTCATTGCATAAGTCAGGGTGTGATGGACTCTGAAATTCATATTCAAAAGACTTCCTTAATATATATTAAAAAGAAGGAAAGGAGAAACTTCAACAACTGTTCACCCTCTCAAGTAATCTTGTCAGAGCAAGAAGTCAGAAATACGAATGGGTACATAGATTAATCTACAGATCTGAAATTCATCATCTTTCCTTTCCTCACACTCTTCATTAACACCAAAGAAAAAAAATAAATTAAAATAACCTGTCTTTAATCAGAAAAATTGCCTATATACTGCAACTCCCAGTTTATGGATGAGCAATGGAGTGGAAAGAAGCAAGTCACTAACCAGTGAAAAAGTGTTTTAGTAAACTTGAATTACCAGTCTATGTTACAGAGAAACAAATGCTCCTGTTCTTCTCTTCTTAAATAAGCAACTTACTGAAAACTAAAAGGTAGCGTGTTGGGTTGAAGCTCTTTGTAAGCTGTAAACCCTCTGTACAAAGGATTTCTCAATTCCTGCTTCTTCTGTAAGAGGAAAGGCCACAGAGAATGGGTCTTCTCAAAGATTCTGTCAATTACAAATAAGATATTTTTTTCAGTTATTAGATCAAGTTAAGTAAATTAATAACGTTGATTATTTGAGGAGAATTAGACTGAGGGATTTAAGAGCTACTTTTACATAGTAACTGATTAATGCCATAAACACAAAATACATAATTGAGGAGCATATAATCACTTAAAATGGACAATATCCAGCCCTAAAGCTGTATCTGTAAGTTATGATTGTATTTCAGAATAAAGCACCTGACTATGGGAGAGAATTTGTCTACAATACTTTTTCACACTGAAGAAGTTATCTGTGGAGACATTACCCTTTACAGATTTACGATTACAATAAAAACAAGCACACAACCTGCCCTTTTTCTGACATTTGAAGTGACTTTTAGACTGCTGGCTCCAAAAAATGCCAACTCACTTCAGATCTTCACGTTCCTTATGGCAGGTCCCAAGGAAGTTTCCAAATTGGCAGGAGTAGACATGATCATGGATTTCCAGAAGGAAATGTTCATTAAACTCAAATGTACAAGGGAACTGCTGCATGAGCTGCCAGACACATTCAATGAACTGAGTGAAGACAGGGGATACTTCCTTCGGGTCACCATCCAGATGGGCACATCTAGACAGATACAAACAAAACAGGGTTAAAGCCCGTGTCACCCACAAAAAAAAAACTACAATAAAAGGGCCACGTTAGCCACTAAACAACTGAGAATTATTCTAGTAGTGAAGAACAAGAAATTGTTATGCTCAGCCAAAAATACCACGTGGTTTATCCTACAACTGCCCATTAAGGTGTGCTCCACCCCCACACCATGGGATTAAGCTCTTACAGCTAAGCCTTTGCACACACAAAAGGGTTCTGATCAACAGCAAAATCTCACAGTGCTTTTAAACCTCACGTTCTTCATCCAGGGATTAATACAATCCTAGCAACTCTCTAGTCCTCCCATCAACACAGAATCCAAAGTCTGGAGAGTCCACAGCAGCAGAGGAAAAGACTGATATCAAAAGGTATTGTCACTGAGCAGCCTGCCCACCGTGCTTGAGTGCTTGCCCATGTACTAATAGGATACCACAGACACACTCTAGACTGCACAGCACCCTCTGGACTACAGAAATACAGGGGTTGGTTGAACCCCAGCTCACCAAGACAATAACTATACTCCAAAACCACTCATAATGGGGTCAGCATTTTCATAACCTATTGTAAACTATCAGAGAAGAAAACTACAACCAGGAAAGAAAAAAAAAACACAGTGCTTTTGGAAAGTAACTGACCTCCTATTGTACTATATTGACTGTTCCTTCTTAACAGGAAGATCTTGGGGATATAATCTCGAAATCAAGGGAAATAAACAAGGTCTGGATAGCTGTTTATTTCAAAATCACTTCTCCTAAAGTAGTATTAAGGGTGCACACATTACTGATTTTTCCCTAATAAGGAAACAGATTTGTTTTACTATTATTAAACGGAGGATTCAGTTTCACCTTGAAAACAAAGTCTCCACTCTTAAGTTAGTATCACTGAACAGACCATTCCCAACACTCATTTGGACCACCTCAATTTCCGATCTTTATATGGTAAATGGAACAATAAGTACCCCAAGGCAAAACTCCTTCTAGAAGGAGGCTAACAGTTACAGTAATGACAACACTTAATCTGCCTGGAGAATGCAAGTCACAATTGATTTTTAGCACTATAATGGGATGAAGTTTCTATTCTAAATATGGGGAATGTCCCAAAAAAAAACACTAGCTGCAATTTTCTTCCAGAAAACATCTTGCCAGAACATTAGCACTTCCCATATAATATGGATACTATTTTACCAGTAGGAAAGTACTCAGATCTCAAACAGCTTATTCAAGACCTTCTATTTCAAAGTAATGGAAAAAGACCACTCTCAAACAGGACTGGTGAAATAACCCCAGCAGATACCAGCTACAGATCACCAGCTCCAGCAGAATCCAAGCCTTTCCAGTTATATTTTTAGGAGCACACAAGCCTGAGAACACTGATGAAGTGTCACCATCTCACCTTCACCCCAGCCACCACATCCAAGGTAATATGCTCTCACCTGTGTGAAAACTTGTGGCCCATTGCAATCCACTCCTTTTCTATAAGAATCTTCATTTTCAAGGCAGATGTTGGAGGGGGGGTGGGGGGAAAAAAAAAGTATTACTTAAAAAAAGCAAGATGAGGCCTTTGATGTTAACTCCACAAAGCTCAAAACCAATGCTACCTGCTGACAGCACCATTTCAAGCATATCCACAGAAGTCAATGAAAATACTAGCAGCAATTTACACATTAGTTATCCACTACTATGTAATCTATCCACTGTCAGCAATCCATTACTATATGTCTTGTCACACTGTACAAATATCAATTCCTGATATCATCAGTCAGAGACTTAAAGGAAGGCAGAAACACAGGAGATTTCCTTCAAAACTAAGTTACACTGACTTTTTCCAAACTTTTTGCTTTCCTGACAGTTCTGCTGCATTCATCTAGGAATAACTGCTGCCTTATGATCTGTGACATACACTGTTTTGTCAGAGGACAAGTACCTGCCCCTTTCAGTTACAGCTCCTGATCCTAATCAAAGTTATGCTCACCACACAGGATTGTCCAGAGCACTACTGAAGCCCGAGTATGTCTTGCACTGGTATACTCTTAATTGTTAAAAGGCTGCAGTGTAATCCAGAAGCAGAAATAATTGTTAAAAAACAGCATGTATTGAAAAGAGCAGGTCTAGCCGTGTAACGTAGCAATGGAGGCAAAATCTGCATTGTTCTGATCTCAGTTTCTTTTAAGGAACTCTGAGAAAGAACAGCAACTCATCTTCTGGGTAATTAACAAAATGAGATGACTGGAAAGATCACAGATCTGTCTGCATTTAGGCAGTGATGAGTTCAAACAAGGAAAACCTTGCAGTAGAAGCGAAAAGCCAAGTTCTTGTGTAATGGCTTTAAAATAGATCTTGAACAATGCACAGACTTTACATGATATGCAGGTTTCTCTGTGCACTTCTCCCAGTTCAAAATCCTAGAAGAGATCCTCACTGTAACAGTCTTAAACGACAAACTCCTTCACCACTTTTTCAGTGGACTGCTGCTAGAATTGCATCCTTTACTCACTCCTCTCTTGCTGAAATGTTTCACTAAAGGCTCTCATGGACATCCAAGGAAACAAAGATTTGGGAATTGTAAATCAACTGCCACTGTTCTGTGCCTACAGTGTTCAGAGCAATTAAAAGTTTGCTGACAGAATCAAAGCCGTATTTATACAGGTCACCTAATGTTTGTTCCAGGAAATGGCCTGAAACATTTCATTAGGCCTTGTTTACATTTCAAATGCAAGGAGTATTTTTTATTTTTGAAATTCCAACATTAGTGCTCTTACCATGAAGCCTTTAAAAGTCCTATAAAATGGATCTAAGAGGAGGCCAGCCAGGGAGCAGACCTGCGCCGTGCGATCCCACCCATCAGAGCAGTGGACTAACACGCTGGCCTTTTCATCTTTCACAGCCTGTGAAGGAAAGCAGACAGCACAGTTTAGCAGCTTTCTAGTTTGGTTCCTGTAATTAAATGCTATCCCTTCATCTGCGTTTACCAGACTGTTCTAAAACCCAAGGGAAAAATTTGTCATTTCTAATCTGAACCATAGAAGGACACCATTTCTGGGCACAAAGCCATCAGCCCCCCTAGAATAAAACGCTGTAGCATGCCTTGTCAGCAGCAGAGATTGTCAAGAAACAGAGACCCTCTGATCTCAAAACACTTCATCTTCTAAACTGCCATGAATTTTCAGTCTTTTCCTCTGAGGGAAAATTTGGTAGTTGAGTAAAGAATAACTAGAAGCTTCAAGATCACCTTCTTTCCATTTTTGTATTGCTGGCAGAAAAGAAAATAGCTTTTTGCTCACTATACTGAAGTTTTAAGAGAAAAAACAGCATTTACAGAAGCCACTACTCTTGCCACTTGTTGTCTGTACTCCCTTTGCCACTGCTGAAGAGCAATGTGCTCTACAGACCTTTCTCTCTTGCCTGACCTGCAAAGTCACGCTCTTCAAAAAATCTGCAGAAATGAGGACTGAATTGAAAAACTCAAATTTGTGATTCCTCCACTTCAGCAGAAAACAGGATGGTTTACACAACCCCTCATTTAAATAAAGCACAACAGACCAACAATTTGTGAACGTGCTGCATTAAGAGCATATGGTTCTAAGCTGCTTGCACTACTAAATGTGCTCAAGGGTACAGAGTCATTTGTAAACATAATTTATCCACATTCTGTGACTCCACTCATTTCAAGTGAGTTGTAGCAAAGTCCAGATAGTACTACTGACTGTGTTATAACAAGTGGTCACGTTTCAATCCCAGTGCTATTTCCCCTTGTCCCATGAGGAATCTAGGCGAGAATGAGCTGGGCGACAGACCTGACGTGCTCCTACTGCAGGTTTTACACCTGAAACACAGCACGAAGATTTACCTTGGCAAGAAAGACACTTGCATCCATTACAGCCTTTATGTGCCGTAACCAACCCGAGTTCTCCAGCCCAGTAAGGAAATCACTCATTGATGGAGACTTTGTTTCACACACTAAGAACACAAACAAAATAATTAGCTGAGACTCTTACAGCATTCTTTTCTCTCCTCATCATAGCAGAGTTTGAGAGATCCTAAGAGCTAATGCTTTCAGACTAAGTGTCTGTCTAAAGGAAACAGAAACTACTGGTTGCATACCTAAACACACAATCCAGGAGTGCACAGACACCTAACAATACCTAGCACACTGTCACTACCAAAGGCTCAAAGAAAGCAGAGTTCTAACTCATAACATAACCTTCAAGGCATCTCAGATTCTATGTGTATGCTGAAAACCAGCACAGAAAATACAGCAGTGCATATCAGCAGCCCTTAAGCATCAGTGAGAGAGGTTTTTATCACTGTTAAAGTTTGGTGGCTTGGAACACGAAGGTAACCTCCTCCACCAGCACAGAATAAATCTGCCAGCTATAAGCAATTGAGGACCTACACTTGTGTTAAGGCCAATCTCATCATTGTGTGAATAGCCTCATTTTTCTCCAAGGTCACTACAGATCCTGCACACCTACTTGGCCAGGTAATTGGTAGCATCAATTATTGAGCTACTTGAGTCAAGACGACCATTATGCTGACAACTAAAACATTCAACTTGTATTTTGAATGACAGCATTTGTATTATAACTAAAACTAAACACACGGACCAAAGAGAATGATTTACTGCACCTATTTTGATGCTTTCTATCTTTGTCAGCACAAGGAAGTTAACAGTGCTTAAAAACTAGCAGAGTATGTTTGATCCAATGTACTCTTATCACCTTCAGTGTAATTTCTCCAGTTACACCAACGCAAATACAGGTGTCATTCACTCTCTGCTGCCAATGATTCAGGGAAGTACTTAGGAGGAAAAGTGTTAAGGGTATAAGATCACAATCTCAAGGAGTACCCTCTAACCTGAGCATTCATATAGTAAAAGCAAAATGAGTTTAGTAAATCAATCTCAGAGATAGCTCTTATCTTTAAGTCTTTGGAAAATCATGCAAGAATTTTATTTTCAATCAGACATACAGTACAAAAATAGCACAAACAGAAAAGTATCTCCTCAACAGTCAGTGACAGTTTCATGGTTACATTAAGCTACTGAAATAATACTATCTGAACAGTACAGTAAATTTTTCTAGTCTTTCAATTTGGAACATTTAAGAAATTCACACTTTAGCTAATAAAATTAAGGAACGTTGCTAACGTTACTGCCATGTTTGATTCCCTATAAAACAAAGCACAGCAGTGAATGGAATGGCTAGCAGGAACACATTTTAACACTGGTTATCCTCAGCCACTTCAATAAAGCAGACAAAGCAATGTACTGACTTTGCTGATTTACTTCCACCACAACTCCCAAGTCCACACCTACTTACAGACACACAACATATAAATTAGGTAGAGGCAATAGGGAGGCCACCTGTATGCACAATGCTTACCTTCCAGGAGTTTCTGCAAGCTGTTCCGCATCACATGGATGTTCTCAATGCCAATAAATTTAAAACAAATGTTATCATAATTATCTTCATTCTCATAGCCCTTCCCAGCAGCTCGGTTGGCCATGGCATTTAACTGTCAAATTCAAAGGAAGAAGATGGAAGGGAGAGAAAACAATAAGAAACAATACACAAAATAAGTGAGTCTGCTTCCCAAGACTTTTTTGTTTGTTTGTTTTTAATTTCCCAGAGTACATACTCAACAAAAGTTGCTACTCAGGTGTCCTTTCCCACTTCCCCATACATTACTTTCAGACATTTTACTAAATGTATGTCAGCATCTCCAATCCATTAGTCATATGCAGAGATTCAGAAAGACCTTGGCTAGCACTTCTTAGGCCAGGCAGAATCAAAGCTTGACCCAGTAGCACGAGACTCTTGTCAGCAAGGAAGGTAAAGAGACAGTCTGTCTTTACTGTGAAGCTACATAAAGATTTGGACAGGAATAAACCAAGGAAAAGTAGGAATGTCACTTTATGAATAGCATACATACATGGTAGTACAGAAATAGTTAGAGAATTCCAAAGTTTTTCACAGACATACATGCACAGATGAAATAAAGCCACCTGAGGTGAAACACAGAAACATCAAAGTTGAGCAGAAAGAATACAGAAATTGACTGGGACCACTGAAAAGAAGTTGAAAACCTGCAAGGTGTTTTGATAATCACCCCAAATGGTCCAAGAACTACCCTAACAGACTTCAGTGGTGACCAGAAAAAGAGTACCTCAACCTCCCACATAATGATTTGCTAACACAGAAAGAAGACAAGGAAAAAAACAGATACAGTGCTATCTGAACATTGTTAGAGTAACTGAGTAATTCTGGTGCTTCAGCTCTATCCACCCAGGGCATGACACATTGCTTCAGAAGTGACACTAATCACAAATGTTCCTTTTCACCAAATATATCGGAACTACCATCAAGAACAGGTGTCTGTGGAACATCTCTGATACTAGAAGCAGTGCATACCAAAAATACATGCAATGATTGCTACAGACAGACTGTTCTGTAATTAAATGGAGATCTCTAATAGAACATCATACTATACAAAGACAAAATCCATCTTGAAACAACAGGTGAAACATTCCCTGCTTTCCCCAAAGGGCTTTTCCTACAGACCCTCGCAACAGTTTATTTGTAGTTTCTCTACAGTAACTCTAAAATCTGAACACACAGCAGGTTCTCACTAGAGTAAAAATTAGAGCATTGTTAGACTTTTATATTTAAATTATCACATGCTATGCAAATCCTTATGTCCAAATTTGCTTATATAGACATTTCTAATCACTATGATTACAATGTGATCATTTGATTTAGTTTCTAAATTCGTTTCTTCAAGAGTAGGATCATTACAGATAGTATTTTCTTTATGTTTCTTCAAGAAGCTCTTACACAAAAACCACATCAAAGTTCTAGCTCCAGAGAGTGGCTACCAACCAAACAGCAGGTTGTATTAAATTCTAAGCTGCACAGAGAGATCATTAGTGTTAGTTGTTTTTTTTCCCCACAAAGGCAAAAATCTCCTTAATTGTTATCAGATTCCATGCAGACCCACTTCAGTCCAAGCAGGCAGACAAAAGCATTTCAGTCTTGTGCAAGTGATTCTGAAAGCTTCTCTCCAACCCAATGTACTAAGGGCACAGCTTGAGAACGGCTCGCTGCCTCAGCCAGCTTCAAGACTGCTGGCCACTTCAGGTCACCCCTCACATAAGGGCTCTCAACACCACTTAATATTTCAGTTTTGCTATTCACAAGCATTCACCACATTAAGAGACAGAATTAGGAGCCTGATTCTGAACTCAGCACTCCAGACTGACACAACTTAACTTAATGCTACATGAGAAAGCACTAGCAGAGTTGTGAAAATTAACTGGAAACAGCCTTGCTAGCACAGATGCAAGTTTCAGAAGTAATCACAAACCACATGAAGATACCTTTGGCCTTGTGTCTACAACATACATGAAGGAACTCCCAGGGTTGGCTTCTCTGATTGCCTGCAACATTTGTTCATCCTCCAGACAGCGAGCACTGAACCCAGAGAGGGGCTGGCTACAACGACATATGGCAGCCTGCAATACACAACAGCTCACACTTTAGGGCAATGCAGCAGAAACAATCTGAAAGCAGGAAAGAATATCATATTGTTGGTTTATATCTCCTGTATTTGGTTTCTCTGATAAACAGCTTCTTAGATGGACACACAGAAGAGACACTGGAATATTTCACAAAACTACAACTTTGAGAATCTTAAGAAACAGACCAAGGAGCCCATTACTGCTATGTTCTCAAATCCACTATGCTCTGAGTAATATGCATTATCCCAACTATCAGTAGCTTTCAGTTTGGTTCAGCAGTTGTTACCATTCTATACAGAACTGTGCTGGGTACACTCTAGGAACAGTTCAGCTGTTGCCAGTACAACTCAACAGGCACCCAGGTCAAGGCATGCTTCCTCAGGAAAACAACAACTTGACCATGACAGCACTTTCCTAACATCTGCATCTAAAACACTGCTGAAACAGCAAAGTTAAAAATTTACATTGTGGTCTTCGGTGAAGGAAAAAAAAACGAAAACAACACAACAGAGCTGAAACCTTCACTTATTCTGAGTTAAGAGGAGTTATTTCAGGGTAGCTCCTCCTCTTCCTGAGTAAGAAAAATTAGCTGAGTTAACACGTATCTTCTTAAACGTGCATCTTGTTAAACATTATTCAGTATAGCTACACAGTACATAAAAACAACCACACACCAGAAAAAGAAAAAAAAAAAGCACAAAAGACATTCTTTAAAGTTGATAAGATCTCCAGACAGGAAGCTTGAAGAGCTTGTGCTTTTTACACAGCACTGGATGTGTCTTTGGTATCTAGCTTATTCTGTGACCCAAACCAAATCTAGAGCTCTTAAGAGCAGTTAAACAAGTTAAAGCACTTGAATAATTACCTCATCCTTTCCTTGTACTGGAAGGGGACTGGTACAACAAGCAGGCAGACCCTTGCTCTCCACCCCCACCCCACCCAAGACAGCAGACAATTGAGCTACTAACGTTGTTTTCTTTATATAAGTAAGAAAGCACCGGAATCCGCCCTCTGCTCCTGAACCTTGAGCTTCCAATCACTGTTGCCTTACTAGCAGCTCTAGGCACCACGATTTCTGGAGGATATGTGCTGCAAATCTGAAGTGAAAAGAAAGAAGAAATTTAGATATTACTGATTATCAATTCAAGATATGGGACAAATTTGTTTTTAGTACATAACTCACATTTATAAGCAATGCAACGCATCGTTCACCACAGCATATCAAAGCAAACCATGTCTGAAACATCAACTCATAAAAATGCATTCAGGAACAAACAACACACGGGAATGGGTAAAAATAACAGAAAGGGAAATTGTACAAAGCTGGAGTTTGAGGAAGCTTGTTCAATGTTTCCTTTTAACGTTGTTTAGGCCTAACCTGAACTTAAAGAGAGGGAAAGAGAGAAACAGCAGAACCTAGTTAGAACCAAAATGACTAAGCCTTTCCTCAGCATGAGATCTAAACAAGCAAGAAAAAGAAAGCATTTTCAGTTACTGTTTTTTCCTTCCTTACTCTACTCCCTTTTCACTCTGCTTTGCCCCTCAAGCCACACTGTTCCCATATATTTCTCCTCTAAACATCTCTCACCACACTGGAAGAACGGAGATTAGAAATACCTAAAGAACCCAAAGGCACTTCAAGTTTTTGTAGCAGATGGTTTGACATTTCTCTAGAAAAATAAGTCACTGGTATTTTGCCAGAGGAATCAAAGCAAACCAAGGTGACTCTGCAGCTCTGTTCCTTCTTAGCATCATTATCCAAAACTCACATTAAGAAGGTGCTGCTTCGATTAAAACCAACTGAGCTCACTTTTCCCCAGAGGCAACACTTATGCAGCAGGATTGCTGAATGTCATTAACACAGACAAAGAGATATTACACCAACTGGCTACTGTGGACAAGAATTACCTCATAGTCTTTATTAAGGTCTGTTATTTCCCAATAGTCATTTGGGATTCCCATACGCTGGTAATCTACTTTCAAATCAATCAGTTTCCATCCAATCTCCCGGTTATCTTTAGACATTTTAGGATTGTAAGAGAAAGCATAAAGTTCTTCAGGTTTCACTGGGAAGAAGAAGGAAAAAAAATGATTAGTTGTAATATAGTTATAATATAGAAAGGTCAAGACTTCTTCCTAAATGCTTTTGTTTTGGAGAACACTGTGCAAGCCACTGAATTACAGGTGTACAACAACTGATACAAGGATTAAAAAATTATTCGGCCAACAACACTCAGAAAACTCAAATGCTTTTTTCCACAAATCCAAGGGCTGTGTGACTGCTGTATTTCATAGTTCACTATATTTCAGTGACAGCTGTTTTACTCATGCTCCTGCATCAAAGATCATTTTGTACACTTTACTTATCTAAGCAAAATACTCAGACTGGTTCTGACTCCTTGGAAAAAGAGGGTACTATAAGAGAACAGTGTGGATATTTGGAATTTCTCAACAGTTAACCAGAAACTTTCCTAACTTTATCAAGCCTAAAAGGACTCACAGGTGAAAGAATAACAAGAAGCATGCAAATTTCAGAGATAATGCAGTGTTCTTCACGTTTACAAGGTTTTTCTCTGGGCAACACCTTGCCAACAACTCATATTCAGGAATTCCTCAGGAATTCCCATTACTCCTTTCCCTCAGGCAGGAAGATGTGCTACAGAATTTCGTTAGAATTAAAACTACAAAACTTTCTGAAGAAAAAAAAAAACACACCCTTACTCAATTCTCCACAATATGCATGCCCTCAGAGTCTGATATTGTAAGAATTAGTGCAGAAATATTAACAACCATTTAGAAACCTTTTCTGTGAAGGGTTCATTAAAAAGCTCGTGCACACCTTCATTGTTCAACAGTGAATTCCGAGCTGCATGGAAAGCATGACAGATGTACTGAACATTACTGGCAGCCCAACAAAAGCTCCAGGCTGTACCTGACAAATGGTAATTTCTTCCTCCCTCCATCTCTACCTTTCCAATTTCCTTTACTCTCCTCAGGAAATGCAAACCCAACCAATAAGTCATTCAGTTGACTCCCAAGGCAGCAAGCTCTCCAGAGAGTGCACCTGTCAGCATGTGATAATGCAGCCAGGCTACCAGACAGGCAACCCATAACTGTCAGCCATACGTGTGCAGACCATAAATAACCAGATGCTCTGACAGATAATATGAAGAAAAAATACACAGAAAATTTAAACAACATGAGTAAGAAAATCCAAAAACAGAACAAAGAGGTACAAAACGTTACACCAAAGAACACAAAAACTGACTGATGTGATCTCCTGCAGTGACAACTCCCACGCTTCAAGATGCTACAAAAGTGTCTCATTTTCAAAACTGGAAGAACAGTGACACCTTTTAAATACAACAGCAGTATTCTGCCAGAAATAGCACTAAAATTAGAGTTCCATAACTAAGACAACTCTACAGCTCAAGACACAAGGAAAATGATGGGATCTGACAATAAGCCCTAACTTCAGTAGGCAGCTCAAAGCCAAATTCAGGAAAACATTTCTGCAACAGTACTTCTAATTAAGTCCTATGTGATCACCAGCATGAAGCAGGCTGGTGCTATCAACTCTCTTCCTTTAAATTAGTGCTCAAATTAGAAAATGCAGTACCAAGCAGCATCTTTATAATAATGCAAGGCTCCAAATGTTGGTTCACTAAAGGAAACATAAGCAGCTGAAGATTGAAGCCAGGTAGGAAACTATGTGGAATGATGTCCTGCAAGGAGAACAAAGAGCCTGAAGATTCATCCTTAAACTGAACAGCTGAGGCCTGAAGTAACCACAGACTTCTGAGGATGTTGTGCTGACTCCAAAACAAGGCACCAGGGTGAACCACAGGGTTTCACATCTAAAGAAATACAAACACTAAAGACCTACCTAAACGTGCAATTAGGAAACAACAGCATTTACAGCTTTGTGGGATCTGGAATTCTATGGACATCTGGCTCAACTGGCAAGGGTAGAGCTGTGCACAGCCACAAGCTATAACACAGCAACAAAGTGTGCTCACTTCAGAGGCAAATGGCTTGCTGCACAGGGCAGCAATCTACTGCACCAACCCACACAGACTGCCTCTGACAGTGCAAGCACATTCTGATTTCACACCCTCCTCTCCTGCACTGATACAGTAAAACCAGTAGTGTGACAGGCAAAGCTTTCGCCAGTGCTCAGCTGAGCCTTTGAGTTTAATGCATTTCAGCAGTTTGAGAAACAGACTGTCCCAGATACCTGGTTGTGAAAGCTTAAGCAAGGAGGTATACACTTCATGACAGTCACGCTCCTGCCCAATAACAAAGTGAGCCACGTGGAAGTTCTTGCAGTGAATAAGGAGTGGGCATCCAGCTGTGGTCAGAGGCAGTTTTTCTACAGTTGCAATGTGGTGATGCAGAATCTAAAAAACAGGAGATAATCAAAATCTTTCAGATACCACTAACAAGTCCACAAGCTGTACAAGCAGACAGGAAAACTTCGTTATACGCTATGAGTGGATAATAATATTTATCAAGCAAACATAATAAACACGCAGACTGCGTACCCAAAGGCTATATAACAATAAGCCAGATTGAAAGAATACAGACATATAACAAAGTATTTTTAGAAACTGATACATAATTGGGTTTACCTGGTTCTACAAGGAGCAAGATTACCTTCCCCTCGCTTCTTTTCCACCCACCAACGCAACATATTAATAATGAAACAGGAATGATGAAATGACAGAGGTTGCTAATTTCAGCGCTAATTTTACACTTCCAAGCCCTGCAAATTCAAGTTTGGCTTTGCACATTGAGCTTGAGGTCACAAACCAGACAAGTTCATTTTGTTCCTGGAACTACTGGGTCACTTAACCATTGCATTCCCTATCCTATTTTACACTTCTATTAAACATTTGGTATCAAAACGCTGTAAGAGACTACAACAACTTTCAAATTCACTGAAGTGCTCATACTGGATATGGGATATGTTTTTAAACTGGTGTTTGAACAGGCTCCAAGCATCACACATACCCATGTTTCTTTTCTGACTTCAGCTGAAGCATCTACATAGATGAGATGGGTAGCTGTCAGGTATAAGGTCCCGCTTGCTGCCTTCCTGTTTGTATAGCGATCTAGCAATTTCACGTTTTCCACCTGCAATAAGAGCAAAGGGTTCAAAAGCACATTTATCTCTGAACAAAGAAATTCCAAATACTCGCTGAACCACAATCATGTCACCGCTAAAACACAACCCAGGGAACGAAAAAACCTAGGAAGTACGCGCCTCCAGTAACGCCAAACCAGCTTTACAACGCACACTAACAGCTGGAAAAATAATCTGGAAGCCAAAAAGGTTAAGCAAAGTGCCAAGGTCTAGCAGCAGCGTGAACGGAAGGATTACCGGGTTCGTAGCCAAGGCACGGCCCCTCCGCTCAGCGCAGCGGCGAGGACCGACGGCCGTCCCCTCAGCCCCGGAACCCCACAGCCAGGCCGGCAGAGGCAGGGCCGCTTACCTTCGGCGTGGTGATGTGCTCCATGACGGCACCGCCCGCACCTCAGCTCACCCACGCCGCCGGGCCTCCGCGCCGCCATTTGCAGCGGGCAGTTCCCGCCCCGGCGCAAGTCTCGCGAGATGCTGGCGGGGCGGGGCGGCGCTGCGGTCGCCATTTTGAGCGAGGGCAAGCGCCTTGCGGTGCGGGGCGGCGCTGCGGTCGCCATTTTGAGCGAGGGCAAGCGCCTTGCGGTGCGGGGCTGCTTCGGGCCTGCGGGGGGAAGGCGCGGTGGTGGAAGATTTGTGCTGTGTTAACGCATACTGTGATACAAAAGCAGTCAGCTTGTTTTATCTGTGTGCTTTACATTCAGAACATTACACTGCCTCTTGCAGATAGCCGAGCTCCATCCTGAGCAACTCCTGTAAGTGCAGTTAACCTTCGCTGCAGACCTGCTGCAGCTCACGCAGTGAGGATTCACGATGCTTTGCAAACCCAGGGACCAGGTTTCCCCTGATGCTCACCGCAAGCTAACCTCAAATTTGCTGAGGAATTGAGGAGAACCTCCATTATCCATCGATAATTCATGCTGTTTAATTGCTGCCAACAGGCAGTAGCGGTGTGACATGCAGAGGTGTCTTTGTTGCACCCTCCACAAGAGAGGCGTTGCTACCACCTGAGGACAGAGGAGGAGGAAAAAGGACACAGCACAGATACTGGGAGAGCCCTGCACTGCAGCCCTCAGTGCTTCCACAACATGCAAGGGCCTCTCCGTTCCTTCTGAAATAAGGGCGTGCTGCTTCACCTCAAGGCAGGATGAGGCCCACTGGTGCTGTGGGAGTGGGAGCCCTGCTGCAATGCGCTGCCTGCCAGGAGCAGGGTGGGAGGTGTGCATACAGCACCTGCCTGCTCCACTCAGCTGTCTCACGATCGCTCACTGCTCTGTGTACAAGAGCCGGGTGTTAGGACTGCTGTAATCATTGCATTAGGCAACAATTTATTGTTATTAGGCAATAAAGTGAATAAGAAAAAAATTATGAGCGGAAATGTCCAAGAAATCATGTTATAAAATTGGAAAGGGACACTATTTCTCAATGTCCTCGTTGTTTTTCTAAGCACAAATCTAGGGAAGCTCATTCAGACATGACTCAAGGAGAGACAGCATCAGTGCTTGCATTAAAATTCCCCATGATACCTATAGAAGTCCCAACAGATTTATCTTTCTCTGAGACCCAATGGGAATAAGAGCAGGAGAAAGAGAAGCACACCAAAGTTTGGAGGAAAATATCAAAATCACTTGTGATACAGTTTTAGTTGTTTGCACGGTTATGGTGGTGGTTCATTTCTAGTCACCTCTCTTCTGTTAGGCCTTTACACATCTGTGCTGTGCATTATTCCCAGGTCATTTTTTTCCCAGATCATTTTTTTCCCTATAGCTTCTTATAAGGTTTGTGGAAAGATTATGGTAATTTGCGATATTAACGATAAACTGGGTGAGGGTCACTGAAAGGAACTCTACAATGCTGCACAACGTACACATATAATAGCAATGCATATCTTCCTCTTTTAAAAACCAAGAACACACACAGAAGGCAAAAAGTAACAGAAGAGGGAAGAAAGAATTGTGTTCAGCTGAGGATTAGAAAACATGGAGTCATAAATGCACTTTCTTAGCCAGCTACTATCACGCTCACAACCTACTCCCAACCATTACTATTCCACAGAGGCCAGTTTTGAGCAGGAATAAAAGGTGCTGACTTCTACCAGGGAGATTTTCTCAAGTAATAGTTGGAGCTACGGAAAAAGTGCAGAGCAGAAGTGAGCTCCTGAGGTTGGTGACCAGTCAGTTGAGACACATTCTGCTGTGGTCCTGGAATATGACTGTTGACAAAGGCAGCCTCATTTACAAGTTACAAAAAGGAGAATGGTGCCAAAAATAAAATGGGAGGACAGGTTCAGATATGATTAAACAACCCGTTCCAGACACTCTGCACACAGTCCTACCGAGATGTTGGATTTTGTCACTTTGAAAAGAGAGAACATAATGTACATGCTGGGGATAAGTCCATGGGGTGCTGATGCTAATGGTCAGTTGAGTGGCTCCAGACATGAACCTGTCCTTCAGTGTTCCTTTTTCTCTCTTTAATGATACTCAGAAGGTAACTGTCACAAGCAGTAGCTTTAGGGAACACAGTTTTTTCTTGTATTATAGAATTTTGACTGTCGCAAATTGTTTTTGAAGTATCTTCCTGGGGAAAAAGAACTTACGAGTAGCTTATTTCTGGGAATATAAGCTGGTGAGGAGTAAGAAAGCAGAAATGGGTATGGGTACCTACAAACCTCACTGAAACCTTTGCAACTACCCTTATTCTAATGGGCTCCTCAGTGGAATTTTTTTACGTGAGTTTTGATACCATGAGGTAGTTTATGTGCTTATGTGTTGAGCTGCTGACATTCTGTTTCTTACAGCTTCTGCTGCTGACATTCCCTGACAGCAGTGACCTCCACAGTGCCATCTGAGTGGGTCAAGTGCAGTGGTCCCTAATTCATAGGTGCAGGTGCTGTAGTGCAGTCATGTTTTTGGTGTGGTAGAGTATCAAGGGGTATGCTCGCCAAAACATGATTAGCTCGTCTTGTTACTACCAAAGGAGCCACAAGACTAAGCTCAACGAGTGCTGCTGCCTCTGATGTTGTACTGCTAAACACTCAGAAATCCAGCCTAGTCCCTGATAGCCCTTCCAAAAGGTTTTACACCTCAGAGTAAGTTGCAAATACAGGCACCATCAGTCTGCACACAGGAACCATCCCTCTCCTCTGTCAAATTCAGTGCAAACAAGTGTAGCAGCTCAGGTATCCCTATTGTGTTGTTCTGCTTTAGATTCATAATCTGCTGCCCATGCTGTGATGGGGCAGTGGGAGAGCACCACCATCCTGCTTCAAGTCAGAAAGGTTCAGGTTATTTTTTTTTCAGTTACTTAAAACGTAGCTTGCAGGGGTGGAAAATCATTACAGAGATGTGAGGTAAGGAAATGCTGAGTGGGTGTTTTTTTCCCTTACAGTAGCTACAGCTGTAGCTAGGTGTTTTTAATGGAAGGAAAGCAATATGTCATCATAATAACTCTTGATGAAATTGCCTGACACTTATGCCCACTTCCAGCAGAGTTAAGGAACTTAACTGAAGAACGTGTATTTTTGATCTGGTTTGTTGCTCTTGGAGATGAACTGAATAACTTCATACCAAATAGATCATACAGCAAAGTTTCTTCTGTTTTCTGTTGAATAGCTAGGAGCAGATTGTGATTTTTCTCATGTGCATTGTTTCTGCGAAATTATGTTATGAGGTTCTTCCTGCTTATTGCCTTGCAATCTGAGCTGCACTTCTTGTTTTTGAATGGCCTTGTCACTAAATGGCATTGTTCTGCTTCCTGAGTAGAATCATACCTCTTGGAGAAAACAGAACATGTTCATATAAAGTGTATTTCCTGCATCAACTTGACAAAGCAAATATAAATCTGACTTTTGCAAAGAGCCATGTTACTGAGAACTCACCTGTATGAACATTCATGGAATGGGACTGTGAGAGAACTCTGAGCAAAGCCAAAGCAGATGTGTTTTTGCAGTTTCAAACAGATCTGTAGGTACTGTTTTGCAATATGTCTATCACTGCCTGCGAATAATGCCCCTCAGGCCCACAGATCCAGAGCTTCCTTAAGAACACAGAGCTATTCTCCCTGCTGTCAAGTAGGGAAGAGAGAAGACAGTTGTTTCCTGGAATGTTTTTTAACAGAGCTTCCACTGCACACTGGGCTCCTATTTGTAGTAAAGATCTGCACGAACACACCAATGACTGAGGGCTGGGAATGGCTGTCTCCCCCTTGGCATTTCACCGAGCTAGCTAAAGGCTGGATTTGGCTGGCTGTCTTGCTACATCTGGAAATGTAAGGAGGAAAAAAAGCACTGAGCCCTCTTACATAGTAGAAATAGAGGATGTTGAATTAAAACCAAAGCAGGGCAGGTACTTTATAGGTAACTGAAAGGTACTTTTTCCTCTGGTAATTGACATGGTCTAAGAAAATAAGGGATCTACGTATAGCAGAGAAGCTGAGTAGAATATTCCCCACCGTACTAACCTGTTTCAGGGCCTTAAACCCTTTGTTCCTGTACACAAAGCTGTGACCCAGTCAAGCTTGTCAGCAGTGGCAAATTTATTCCTAACTGTTTTTCTCTAATGGAATGGAGTTGTTCTTTTTTCAAGACAGGACTCAATCCATAGTGACAAAGGGTGGATTATCTGCCTCTCAGCAAGCTACTGAAACCTATCAAAGTGAATTTGGAAGTGGCTTTAGAAAAGCTACTGAAAACTTGCCAAGAACTGTATAATACAGGGAAGGAGAGTAGGGATGGTACTTAAATGCAGTGTGATATTAGGATGTTGGCAGCATCTGGAGAACGGAGATGGTGTTTGGCAAACGATAGAAACGGATATAATTCAGGACTGAAGCCAAGCTCAAGCTTTACTTGGCTGCTGACAGAACCTCCTCTGGGGTTTAACCCTGTCATACTGAGAAAATTGTTTTCTCCTATTTGTAATGAAGCTCAAACTTCAGCATCTCTGTATGTGCCATGGATGGAATATCTTTTTAAGTGGCAAAAATTAGCTAGATCTTTTCCTCTGGCCCAGTTTTTAAGTGTAAACAAAGGGGCTTTTGGAGATATCTTCTTGTTGAGGACAAATTATGGAGGGATGTTCCTTGGGCTTACAGAGGACAAAGCACTCCAGAATTGTTCTACACTGTTTCCCTGACAGCACCTTTTTCATTTTGTGCCTATGTATAGTTTTGATTCTGTTGTTTAATTACAGTTCTAATCATCTTACTCATGCTTCCTCCCCCACTGTAAATAAAAGGAATTTTAGGCAGCACTTTGCTCTTCTCTTCTTCCAAGCGGCTGCATAAATTTGACCTTCTTTTTAAAAAGTGACTGATTATTTTATTGTGAAATCATGTGTTCATCCAGTCAACATTACTGAGTTGAGTCATCTCATTGTCAGAGAAAGCACCCTAGGGAACAAAGATGAACAATTGCAGGTTATTTGTCATCAACAGTTTGTGGAGCGCTTAAGCACACTGAGTGACAGCAAGATGACTTTATACTTATGCATATTAAGTGTAATATAGTCTGGTGAACTCTTTAGTGGTTTAACAATGGGAAGACAAATGAATATAATGGCTTTAAACTACAAGACAGTGGATTTAGATTCAATATTCAGAATACATTATTCACTCTGAGGATGGTGAGGCACTGGCACAGGCTGTCCAGAGAAGTTGTGGATGCCCCAGCTCAGGAGGTGTTCAAGGGCAGGTTGGATGGGGCTTTGGGCAACCTGACCTAGCAAGGGCATCCCTGCCTGTGGCAGAGAAGTCAGAGAAATTAAAATTGGTCAATTTTACTCTCGTGCACCCCACACCCCAAAGGCCAAGCACACACCTGCATTCAAGCGGGTGCACTGGCTCCAGCATTGCCTAGTTGTTAAAGAAAGCAATCTTAATTTTGAGGCTGCTACAGGGAATTGAGTCTCTCAAAGTCATCTTTTTAACTTAGGTCTTGCAAGAATTGCGTAAGTCAAAAAGCAGTAGAAGAAAAGCAGTGGTAAAGAATGGTGTACCCCATTCATCTCTTCATTAGCCTGTTGGATAACACCATCCAGTGACAAAGTCCTGCCCGGTGCTGTCTGACTATTAGAGCTGGTGTGTAGGTAGCTTATCATTTAGAAAAGCATGAATATTTATCTAAAATGAACTGGTGTGGGGCAAAAGAAAGCAATAGCAGTGCATTATACTGGGATACAAGTGCTACAGAGCAATAGAAAATGACAACAATTGGCTCACCCCCTTCTGATGACCAGTAACAGCTCAAGAGGAGTGCAATCTCAAGAGACGTGCTGCTCCATTGGCTGCTAATCCTTAAATGATGGTGAGGAGGGGTGCGCCCAGGGTCCACCCCTTCCGGCCACTCAGGTGCATTGCTTGCACCTGAGCTCCCTGGGTTAGCCACACTTCCTTACCTCCTGCTCAACCATTGGGTCAGGCCATGAACTGGCATTTCCCATGCAACTGGAAAAATGATATGCAGCTGTCTACTGAAGTACTTCAAGGACACTCTAAAGGCATACATTACAGAGGGCAATTTGTCTGGAAATATTTTGTGCTCACAGCTACTGACAAGTAGAAATAAAGCCCATAGTGTAAAGGAGCACAGGCCTCATTTGTGTCCATCCATAAAACAACATGTGTGGCAAAGGAAACAGCAGCCAGATGGCTTTATTGTCACTAGAAACCATAGAACAAGAAGTGGTTATCAAATATAGGTAAGCACTGCTATCTGTGAATCTGTCATATTTACTTATACACTGCTGGTCTGATGCTATCATCCTCACCTAAAGACACCAGATCAGTTTGAAAAGCCTACTTGCATCATCCACCCACAAGCAGAACCTCATGGTGCTTGGATAATACCACCATTTCAGGTCATAAGAACTGGTTTATACTTACTCTCNGGATGGTGAGGCACTGGCACAGGCTGTCCAGAGAAGTTGTGGATGCCCCAACTCAGGAGGTGTTCAAGGGCAGGTTGGATGGGGCTTTGGGCAACCTGACCTAGCAAGGGCATCCCTGCCTGTGGCAGAGAAGTCAGAGAAATTAAAATTGGTCAATTTTACTCTCGTGCACCCCACACCCCAAAGGCTAAGCACACACCTGCATTCAAGCGGGTGCACTGGCTCCAGCATTGCCTAGTTGTTAAAGAAAGCAATCTTAATTTTGAGGCTGCTACAGGGAATTGAGTCTCTCAAAGTCATCTTTTTAACTTAGGTCTTGCAAGAATTGCGTAAGTCAAAAAGCAGTAGAAGAAAAGCAGTGGTAAAGAATGGTGTACCCCATTCATCTCTTCATTAGCCTGTTGGATAACACCATCCAGTGACAAAGTCCTGCCCGGTGCTGTCTGACTATTAGAGCTGGTGTGTAGGTAGCTTATCATTTAGAAAAGCATGAATATTTATCTAAAATGAACTGGTGTGGGGCAAAAGAAAGCAATAGCAGTGCATTATACTGGGATACAAGTGCTACAGAGCAATAGAAAATGACAACAATTGGCTCACCCCCTTCTGATGACCAGTAACAGCTCAAGAGGAGTGCAATCTCAAGAGACGTGCTGCTCCATTGGCTGCTAATCCTTAAATGATGGTGAGGAGGGGTGCGCCCAGGGTCCACCCCTTCCGGCCACTCAGGTGCATTGCTTGCACCTGAGCTCCCTGGGTTAGCCACACTTCCTTACCTCCTGCTCAACCATTGGGTCAGGCCATGAACTGGCATTTCCCATGCAACTGGAAAAATGATATGCAGCTGTCTACTGAAGTACTTCAAGGACACTCTAAAGGCATACATTACAGAGGGCAATTTGTCTGGAAATATTTTGTGCTCACAGCTACTGACAAGTAGAAATAAAGCCCATAGTGTAAAGGAGCACAGGCCTCATTTGTGTCCATCCATAAAACAACATGTGTGGCAAAGGAAACAGCAGCCAGATGGCTTTATTGTCACTAGAAACCATAGAACAAGAAGTGGTTATCAAATATAGGTAAGCACTGCTATCTGTGAATCTGTCATATTTACTTATACACTGCTGGTCTGATGCTATCATCCTCACCTAAAGACACCAGATCAGTTTGAAAAGCCTACTTGCATCATCCACCCACAAGCAGAACCTCATGGTGCTTGGATAATACCACCATTTCAGGTCATAAGAACTGGTTTATACTTACTCTCCCAGAAAATTAACAATACCCATTTCTCACTTTTCTCACAGTTTCTCTTCAATAATAAATAGCCCCGATGAAAATTCAGAATGGAAACACAATGGATACCCAGATGGTTTCACTTAGGGAACTTCAGCATGTATATTCTGCTATTTACTATTTCCTTACTGAGCTAATCTTTTGAGCAGGCAGGAGTGCTGATAACTGCCCATGGTGAGAACATCAGAAGGTAGGTACATGCTCACATCGCTGATCACTACGTTAGCAGTGGGATGAATGTGTTAGATACACACCTGAGAAAACAGGATATGGAGAATGAGTAAGAAAAATAAGTCCATACTTTTTTAATTTAACTAGATACATACCATAACATTTAGCCTTGACACTTACATATTACTACAGACAGAATTCTTCCTTTTTAGACTTCATATATTCTGTGCAACTGCTATTTTGTTGTGCTAATGACACCATATGCCTTCTAAAAGATGTGGCAGCTATCCAGTAGTAATGTATATAAACAAAGTATGGCTAGTTCAGAACTGAACTAGCCTTTACAGACCAGCAGAACAAAACTGACCTGACACTACAAACCAAGTTATTTTCAGTTTGCTTCCAGCAGAAATCTCACCTCTTTCCTTTCACTCTCTTGCTGAACCTTTACTAGATCCTGTGAAGGCCACAGCAAATCAATTGTTCATTGGCAGACAAGCCTAGGACTACAACACTTAATGTTTTAGGACTCAGTATTAAATGAAAAGATAAAAGGATACAGTAAAGCAGAGAAAAATGTCCTTCCCACCATTTCTCCAGCAATTGATAATGGATAAACTTGGTTATCCATGTATTTCAGGTGTCACCATTTTCAATGAGAGTCCTCAGATGAAATGGTGTATGCATCACTTAGAATTCTATTACCATTTCTTCTGATGGAACTATACATCTGGAAATTCTGAAGTCCTTTCTCCCTTCTTAAGTTTTTCTTTATTCTAAAAAATGTTTATGCAGTGATCTCTATTGTTACTTTACTTATTTCCACAGGCAGCTTTCTGTTATTTAAATCCTCTTAAGGAAATAAAATAATTTAGTAACCAAAGTAACCAGTTACCTGAATTTATCTCATTTAATCAATTAGTCATGTCTGCATCTCCAGTTCTGCCATAGTTAAGGTATATTGCTTACCAATATGCAGGCAGCATTGTCTCTCCAGACATCAGCCACTCACATCCACTCATTCATGCAAAAAGAATGAGCATCTGATTTTGTGCTTCTCCTTCGTGGTCACAGATGGAGCACATTCCCTTTGGTGGTTCTACTATTTCCTTTAATGTGAATAATTTCTTACTCTCCTCATACTCTCCAATTACATCATTATTTTCTAATAAGCATATCTGTGGATTTTATCTGTTGATTGCTTTTGCCTAGAAGACCTCAAACCAGAGTTATTTCAAAACCAAGAAGAAGAACATCAGTTCTTAAAAAAAAAAATGGTACAGCAATCCATCAGTGTGCTACACTGACAGTTTAATATGCATGATCAGTACGCTGAGCTGCCATCCTTTCCATAAAGCCATTAGCCATGTTTTCACAGAGAGCGTCAGGTTGGACAACGCAAAGTTTACCAATAACTAAGATTATATTGCAATTTGGAAGTCAATAAACACAGCTGTCATACTGGCTGCTGATGTTCTGACAACCAGCAATTTTTCTCAGTCACTGTGCACATCAAACTTAATCTATCATGCTTAGGATTACTAGCAGAGCACTAGGCAACACGTCACAAGAAACAGCGGTGTGCTGGGAAGACATTCTACCAGATGTCTTTGTTTGTAGTTAGCTGGATTTAATACAATTTTGTTTTCTTTTCTGGAGCCCTCTCTCCTCCAAGATGGCCAAGGAGGGATATGCTCAGAGGATCAGCTTCCTGAGCCTGCTGGAGTTGGTTCAGGCTGCCAATCGTTGCTGAAGGTGTCTCAGTTACCTGCAGGGATGCCAGCCCCCCAGAGAAACGCACACATCCCCAACAGGACCACGATGTGAGCTCTGAAATGGATAGATGCTTTTCTGCTTCAGGTTCCTCTGACTTCAGGAACAGTATAAAGAGAATAAAGCATATCACTGAGGTCCACTCTGAGTTTCCATTGTGAGACAAATTGTCAATTATATGTTTCAATTAGTGAAACTAAAAGCCTTGAGCTCAGTTTAACCACCTAAATTGGGGAAAAAAAATATAAAAACCTGTCAGAATCAAAGATTTATACACCAGCTATTTGTGTCAAAAATGACATCAACATTTTTTAGTAATGTGTTCAGGATGTGCTTTGTGTCAGAAGCAGAAGACAAAGTGCCTTCGCACCGTTCAGCAAACTCAGCCCCAAATTGCACCAGCCCTTATTTCAGTCTCAAAGCTCAAACCTGCAGTGCAGCCCTGACCTAACTCACTGGGAACCTTCTCTTCTGAGGAGAGTGCCAACCACAACAACCCTTCAATGTGGTGTCACTTCTGCATCTGGGAAAATATCACCCAGTTGAGACTAAAGTATTAATTCATCTCTGACGTGTCTCACCTGAGCAGCTGAAGACTGATTCTTTAGCCCTACAGTTCCACTTGCCCTTGCCATGCCTTCCCATTCCCTGTCCCACCAGACAGGTTATTTCTGACTGATATTACAGTAGATCTCATGACTTGATTACTGTACCAAAGTGGAATTATACTCAAAAGCACCTTTGTAAAAATAAACAGATAAATAAAATCTCACAGAGTATTACATTCATTGAGGGTCAGTGAGAGCACGTGATCTTTGCTTAGGTAACAAGGGATGAACTCACCATGGCTCACTGCACACTCAACCCAGCTAAAAGAAACAAAGATAGGCAGACCAAGGAGTGTCCCTTCTGTTGCATGTGCAACCTTGTTACATTCACATCTAAGGATGTGATTGATGGCCTGACCTCAGTACAGGGGGATTGTGACCCTGGTTTTGCATTGAAATTCATGTGATATATATGTAGATATCATACAAGCTAAAACAAGCTGCTGACTGATGATGCCTAGCTTTGTTCCTTCTAGATGATTAACAGGAGAAAAAGGAAAATTTGCTTCTGCTGCTAATGGGAGAGGTAAACACTATTGGCAAATGGAAAGAAATGGGCTATTTTTGTCTTCTCAGACAAACTCTGTCCTTCTAGACTAAAATTCCAGCTGATGATTAATCAAGTTGAACATTTTTATTTCAGGTGAGGAACTGAATTGAACTCCCCTTGAACCCCCTCGGTTTGAACGGGGGATCTTGTATAGGCCTTAGATGAGTTTGAATGTTAAGGCTGGTGAGCAATACAATGAGATACTTTAGCTCAATCAACAGCTTCAAGGAGCTGTGAGCTCTGAAAATGCTGCAGGGACCACTCCTCACTGCCTCGCAGCATGGGTGCAGCTGACTGCTGGAGGAGAAACGGGGCAGGACCTGCCTGCTCCTCGTGAGCACGGCACTGCAGCCCTGTGGTCAGCAGTACTGAACTCTGCCAACGTGCAATTGCTGTCCTTCCAGTGAAGGAGCTGAAAATAAAAGCAAACTTACCAGCTGTGTGTATTCCACTCTTTCACTCGGCGCGCTGGGAGCACCGATCTCTGCAATCTCACAGGCAGCCAAGGCCGGCGGTTTGTCAATCGCTGGCACCCTCTGGTGGAAGAGAACACAGAAGATTTTATTGCTTAAGAAACACGACCAGAATCATCTTCTCTAAGTGAAACAAGAAATATTTTTCCAGGCTTCTGCCACGTCGCTGCTGTCAGTCCACATGAACTACAAGCAGAGGTTCCTTGCAGTTGTTTAGGTTGAAACTCTGCTGGAAGTTAAGGCAGTGAAGGGACATTCAGCCAAGCATATCGGTAGCTCAAGCACAGTGAGCTCAGGACCAGGTCAGCTCAGGCTCAGCAGGCTCTGCACCCAGGAGCACATTTGCTGTGCATGGCAGTGGCTAACAAGGGCAAGGTCAGGTCTGTGTTACAAACCTTTGCTGACTTGGCCACACTTGCTGTAACTGAAGAGCAACATGGAGTTGCAACTGTTACGCAGCAAAATGAACACACTCATCCTGTTATTAACCAGGGCTGAAGAATGAGCAATGAGGTATCTTAACAAAGCTGCAGTTTTGTAACCCACAATTCCTAGCACGTCCTACGTTCAAGACCTGTCTGGATGCCTACCTGTGCAACCTGGGCTAGGGAGCAGCTTTGGCAGGGGGTTGGACTAGATGATCTCTACAATTCTGGGATTCTGTGAATACGTGAGCTGCTACTGATCTGGCCAGAGCTAACCCTCCAGGACAGACATCTCTCTGGTGGCTGGGAAAGAGAGGGGCAGCCGCCCAGAACATGAGTTGAACTTCAAAGCCACACTTTAAATTGTTCCTTTTTTCTCCTCACTGATTATTTTGCATTGTATCTGAGATCAGTCAGAGAGAAGAAAAAGACTTTGAGCAAGAGACTAAAGTAACGCATGCCAGAAGTGTTCAACGTTTTATGTCTAGGGGATTTAGTCCCTTATCTCAGATGCCAGCTGAGGGGAATGAAAGACTTTCCTCAGAATGATGAAAATTAAAACATCACTTACAAGAAGCAATGTTCAGACTGAAAGAGGTTTAGAGGTTCACCTTGAGGTTTGGTTTTGATTAAGTACCCAGAAATAACAGCACCTCTTAAAATGATCTAAACCCCTTGATAATGAGTGGGTGAGAGGGTACCCTGTTTCTCCTGCAGTTTCTGCAGGCTGCTGGCATGGGAACAGCTCAAAGCAGCCATTTAGCCCTAGTTTGTACTCAGAAATCTTTCAGAGAGGCTCTTATTTTAATTGTCATGGAGCATTAAGGTAAAAGAGTAGAAATACTATGTGAGTACTTAGTATTTACTTTTCTAAATGTCTAGAATGGCTTAGATTAAGTGATGTTAAAAGTTCAGTTTACTGTTTCTCTTCTTTGAGCATTTCCTCTTACCTGAATTCCAAGTGATGGTTGTACTGCACACAGCACTGTCTGTGGCTCAGTGCTCTCCCCAGCTGCTTTCTCTTCTCAATCCAACCATGTGTTCTTCCCTTTGCTGTGCAGAGCCCACAGATTTGCATTTCCTTAGGGGCTGTTGAGACATTTTAGACTTGTAGGACCAAATTAATCCCTTGTCATTAAAGGAAATAAAGAGAATGGCACCAGGAAAAGATTTGACCCCCTTTTTTTTACCACATGCTGAGTTCTGCTTTATTACAGTCCATGTGGCAGAACTGTATTCTGAAACAACAAACACCATTCAGCTTCACAGTGTTTACACACACCTCATTCTGGGATAAACCCCAACTAATAGTCCAGGGTTAATGGTTCTGCAGCCCATGCTCATGGCCATCATCTCTGGTGTCTGTCTTCTGTGGTCTCAGTTTATCTGAGACATCCACACCAGTGCTATGATGTGATGAATCATGCCAGTTCAATCATGAAAAAAGAGGATTAAAAAGAGAGATTGTGACAGGTGGTCCCCAGACCTCAGGCCGGTGAAGATTAAGGCAATTCCACAGTGGTTGTGTGAATGGCACATAGTCTGCCTGCAAATTCAAAGCAGAGATAAGTGACTGATGGCATATAAGGGTTCTCTCAAGTGTCAGAGCAATTGCAGAACTGCCAAGCAGATCACAACTTGTGTCTGCAGAATGCAAGACAGTGTCAGGAGAGATGATCACAAGAGACATCAAAGCAATTTCAAGAAAGGAACAAGCATTAACCAGGAAATGCTGTGAAGAGACAGAAAGAATGAGTCTTGCAATGGACATCTAAATCACCGCTTAATTTAATCCCCAGTAAGGGTGTCTACGCTCTAAGCGCAGCACTGGGGCTGACCTGGTTAAGGTTGGTCAACAAGCACCTTAATTCTCTTCTGAGAACTCCTAAGTTATGTGGCATCTTTCATAGGATGTCCTCTTTGCCACTTTGCATATTTTCTGTCTCTCTCTGTCTTTCTGTTGGGGGGAAGGAAAACTGGAATCTTCTGAGTCCCAAATCTTCATTCTCTACATCACCTTGCTCCCACAAATTTAAGAAGGTATCTACCATCTCCCATCTTCTTTTCTCAGTATAAATATGAAGGATGACTTCATGCACAAATTATCTAATAATTGGCTTGTCTTTATTTTCAGTGCTTAAAGTAGTCTTAGGAGAAGCACTGTGGGACTTTCAGCACATTGTTATGGTTACCACTTTGATAAATATCGCCCTGTTCTGTCTGCTCACTCCTTTCTCTGCTGTCTCTTTATTGACTTTCCAATCAGACATAAGTTTCTTTTCTTTATTTTCTGTATCTTCACAGCTTTCCCCTCAACTGCTATCCAAAACCTTCATGACCAGTCTTCACTTCTACCATCTCTCAATCACTGTGACAATGCTCATTCCAGTTACCTGCCAGCCCATGGAAAGCTTCTAGGTTGTTAAAACAAGTGAAATTCCTATGGTTTGTGTTTGTTTGGTTTTTTTTGCTCTATTTTTCCTGTTTGAGAGGAGGCCCTTGTAACTAACTGAAAGCCAGCTCCACTTCAGAGGCACACTACAATAAATCCACAGCTGTTTATCCAAAGGAAGCTGAACTCAGTGGTGATGGGGAGGCTCACTCTCATTGTGCTTCCTTCAATCTGAACACAAAACCTATTAACAAATCAGGACAGAAACAATTTCTGTATTATTTGATGACCTGGCACATTCCTTGACTTCAAGTTAGGTATTGCATGCAGAAATACAAATGCAAGTGCTATACCACAACCTAACAGACACCCTGTCACGATGTATTCCTGACCGTGCTCTGGTGAAGCAAACACCCATGAAGACCTTCAGTTAAGCTCACAAAGCATGATTCAAACAGTCACGGTGCTTCTCAGTGCCTTCAGTCCAGATAGAAGAGCCAAGCATCTGCCAGCAGCCTTCGCTTGAATACTCTTTCTGCAGAAACTTCCAACAGAAAACAATAAGAGCCCAGGAGGTCAGATATTCATCCAATTCAGAGCAGGAGATTTTAAGAGCAAGACTTCCTGTGAGATTCCCAGCATTTCAGGCTTCTAATCCCTTTGTGAACTCTGAAGCAGCTGGATCCAAAACCAGAAAGAACACAATGAACTGAATAAGAAATCCAGACACATTGCGATTTGAGTTGGCAGTGGAAGTTTGGCTGAAGTTTTCCCATGTTTGCTCCGCAGGCTCAGCACCACCTGGGCCTGATCTTTACACAGACGGAGCTCCTGCTGGCTTCCAGTGAATCGTGAGGACTGGTCCCCACTTGAAAATCAGCTCTATTGTACAGGAACAATCAGGTGCATTCAGGCTGAATAGCAGATCAAAAAGCACACCTCCACAAATCACCACCTCGGTAAGTTCCATGCTCTCTTCTAATAACCACCTCTAATGGGTGCCTTGCGTTCTAAGGCAGTGAGGGCCATTGGGCTGCCTGACTTTTCTGGGGGGAGTGGGACTCAGACAGGGGGGCATAGCCAGGCAGGGAACAAATGAATACCAAATTTCTTCCCCAAAAGATCTCTTTCAGGTAGAAGAGCGCAGAAATCAGGCTGGCTCTTCTGTAAGGAGAAAACAGTTCTGTCGTCAGAAGAGGGAAAGAAGGAAAATCACCAGGAGCAGAAGGGCTCTCGAGGTCTAATGTAACGAAAATGTAGGACCTGCTGCTGAAGACTGTTCAAAATGAATGGTACTTTCAAACACCCCTGAAAAAACTAATGGCATTGTATCTCCTGATATAAGCCACCTCTGGTCCCTTCTCTTTGCTAAGGAGGAACAACAGCACTGGTTGTTTTTAATATTTGCTGGGTTTGTTTTTAAAGAGGTGAAAATGAGGATGTTAAAAATAGGCTCCAATTAGCTTGTGGCCAAGCAAGCCATCACATGCAGATCACCAAGCAGCCCACCTGGGACTGTATCGGCTACACAAAACTACTGCTCCTACTGTACATACAGATCAAAAACAGGGTTGTCTTGTCTTTCAGGCACCTCTGAAGCAGAATGTTATGATGTCTGTTGTCTTTTTCTTTATTTATCTTGTGGTTGCTCTGTGTACATTCCTGAAAGTGAAGCTCAATTAAATTCACTGCTCTCTTTAAAGTGAAAAAACAAACAAACAAGTAAACTGGAGAGCTCTGCAGCCCTCAAAAGAACAAGGTATTCCTACCAGCACCCTCTGTTCCTAATGTCCCATGGTGCCTGCTCTGATGCTCTTCCCTGAACTTGTGTTGATAAAGCCACTCTTTAGTGGGACATTGCTCACATGGGACACACAGCACTAAAGCCTACCAACAGGCTTCTACTAAACAGTAATTGCTGCTATATAAAACATGCAATGAATGTGTGCCCCTTCTTCAACCAATAAATAAATTTACAGGTCTGATCCTTTTCTTGAGCAGAGGCAGGATGCATTTTTGCAGATCCTAACATCGTTAATTCGCTAGTCTGCTTTCACCCAAAACTGTCCAAGGCACTGACACAAAAGAGACAGTCATGCAAGCCTGAAGATTATAGAGAGCTCTTTTCTTGACAAGAAACTGTATCTTCAGAAATGAGCTGAGACTGTGGCTTTCCCTTCATCATTACATTAGCTTCTCCTGCAGCTTCCTCATTACAGAGGTGGAGGGTCTATTTAGCTAAGGATGTACCCGCAGCATGCCCCTGTCCTGGACATCCCTTCATTGATCACCTTTCAGTAACAGTGTGCAGAGAGGTGTGCTTACCTATCACCTCAGCACGTGGGCCTCCTACCTCTATCCTGAATTCATTTTTATATTTTCCTGCATTTTTCACTTCCTTTAATTACAACATAATAAAGCAATACCACCATCCACACTAATCTGATGAAAGACAAATCTCCAGGCAGTAAGCAGTTGCTGCAGGGCGGTTCCTGTCTGCTTTACACAGCATCACAATTAGGAAACCACTGTATGAGGCTGTGTGTATCAGCAGCACGTGTCAGGAGCAGCTCCACAGAGCTGCTTTTCACTGATGTGAAAAGGGAGCTGGGGCTCAGCAGCTCGGTGAGAGCAGGACTGCTCACCAGCAGTGCGGTAGCAGACAGTTTCACTTTTCAGTCCTCAGAGGCTCAGTTTCAGTCTCTCAGGTCTGGTTCCTTCCGCACTCACTCCTTGCTGACAGGTCTGGTTCTTGTTTCACCACCTTCAAACCTCTCTCAAGCAGATGTTCCCACTGAACTAGCTCCTCTTCTCCAGTATTCATCTACCCGTGTGCAATAGAGCAATAGGGACAGCAGGCAGAAGGTTATCATACAGTTAAGCAGAAACATTCATTCTCCTAGGTTCTCAGACCAGCACCTTTTATTTTTTCCACACTTCCCTCTCTGTGCATCAAGATGCCCCAGGGAACAACGGATTGCAGAGCAGGACCCACCCTGCAGCGAGCTGCTGGAAGCAGGTGGCACTGCTGCTGCACACCAAGTGTGGCAAAAACTAAGTGTGTGGAGAAGTAGCTGGGAACACAGTGTGATGTGTTTCAATCGATCATAGCACATTTGCATAATTTCTCATAGGCAGCACTGACTTCAGAGCTGTGAAAGATGAGGATGCAGGACATCAAAGACACTTCCCAAGGACCTAGGAAAGGAAAAAGTGAGATATTCATCTGCATGGAGGGCTTTTATGGGCATGGTGGCTTGCTGTTGTGGGGCAGCTGCCGACAGGGAGTGTTCTTAGTATGCTTCCTGTATTTCACATTTCTTTATGGAGGGCCCAATCCTAGGCAGTGTCAGCAGGCAGCATTGGAGGAAAGTGGCCTTCACAGCACGAGGACAGGACTATCAACACCTTGTAGCATCAAACCACCACACTGCAGGCTCCTGTGAGCTGGCAGGGATTGTTTTTTTCCAGTGTTTCCTGTTGTGAATGTTCACATAGCATTAAAAAATGCCAAGAAGAAAGCTGAAATCTGGTTGTTGAGTTCAACCTTCAACATCGAAGTAGATTACAAAACACTTAGGCTGAACAATGGGAAGGCAAAGCAGCTGCAAATTAGGAAGTTTCAAGCATCTACTTTCTGTTTAGAATAACAGGAGTTTTTCATCAGCCAGCTGCCCACATAAAATCCACAAGAGAAATGTACATTTCCCTAAAAAAGAGAAACAACCATCACATGGGAAAAGGACTTTTCTCTAAGAGCTATTTCCATGGTAACTTCTAAATTCAAAGCTCAAGCTCTTTTGGCTGCAGGGATACTCAGAAAAGGTAACAAAATTGTTGTTGTTCATAATGGCAAAACCATCATTTGTCTCTCATGAAAATTAAGCTGGAAGTTTTTGTGTAAAATGTGCCCAAATCCGGCTAAAAAATCTGGGTGTGGGGGGGGGTTGAGGGAATGTCACCCTGAGAAACAACATAAGGAATTAGAATAGGAATATACTGATGTATACTGATGTTTTCACCCTTGTAGTTTACAACCAGCATCTAATCGTGCTTTTTACCCTGTCAAAATTCAAAGCTTGTCACATATTATGTTATATAAACATATCCAATTTTTATATGCGAATAAATTAATCTGCAGCACTTTGGCGGACATCACAGCATAGAACAGTCTACGTCCAACTGAAGGTGAGAGATTTTAAATCAGGAAACGAACGCTCCCTGGAATACACAAAAAAACACAGACCTTGGTAGAGTCCTGATAGCTCCACTTCAGTACCTGAGGAGTCCATTCCACATCAGTGCATCGCTCACCCCTGGCTGTCTCCATCAGCTGCTGGGGCTGCTTGGAATATTGTAGACTGTGCCCATGGATTTACAGGATTGGGTCCAATGCTAATCAGTCAGCCTTATACTTGCAGAGCTGGAATGCAGCAGGGTGTAATGCACAGCTCAATTCACTGCACAGCATTTGGAAAAGTCGTTAGTTCTAAACAGAGACTTCATTAAGCATCTCCGAAAACAAGGATCTCTCCAACCATGGCTGCTTTTCAAGAAGCCTATTAGAGAGTGCTGCGTGGAAGGTAACTCACTGGCAAAACTGCTGGTGCCTTTGGCAGGTTAAAACTCAACGGAAACTATGAAATCATTAAGAGCACAGATGTGGAAGCTGTTACCTAACATTAAAACAAAAATTATCAGAAGACCTCTACATGAGGAGGTCACCATCACACCTGTGCTGCTGTAGAGTCTTTGTAAAGCAGCTGATCTGTGCAGCAATTACAATTCAGAGCTCTCTGCAAGTGGTCCCTACAACTTCTTCCTGCTTCTGCAATTTAATTTCTCACTTGTAATCATGCATCGTCCCCAGTTCAACCCCTCTTCTTCCACCTGTGACAGTTCAGATGCTCCACAAGAGCAAAGCTTTAGTAGCAGAACAGCGCCCAGCTCACCTTGGCCCTGTTGGATGCTGCTTGCAGTGCAAACTCTTGCCCATGTAGAGCATGTGCACCTCTGGCAGGATCCAGCAGCTGATCCCCACAGGAATGAAGGACAGAGGTGAGGAAGGTGGAGCTGGAGACCTTGAGGACACAGTGCTAATATGTGCCCTGTTAGTGTAAGGCATGGTGACCAAGTGGTGTTCTCAGGAGTTCACATCTGAGAAAACGACACATCAGCATACAGCCTGGACTGCATTCTGTTTCACATCAAGAAGTTATTGGGAACTTAAAAGAGAATTGGCAAGCAATTGAATGCGTTAGTATGTGTATCCATCTTGACTTTTTCTGTTTCTGAAGATTCTGGTTCTTGGTTTCTGTATTATTTTAATACTATCAAAAAGGGTGAGATTCTGAAGACTTCATACCTGGTCAAGAAGTAGTAGAAGTTGTAGAAATGTTTCACCCTTCCAATGACCCTTCAAACCACTGTGCCATGCCCTAGGGGATACATCAGAGGACTTGATCTGAATTTCTGTACCTGTGACACTTCTCCTATGGACAAAGAAAGGTTGAACTTAACTTTCACACTCCTATGAGCAAGCTGATGATGCAAGGGGGTAAAAAACTGCCAGTGGTTCACCTGCCCCCAGAGAGCTAGGAGCAACTTCTAGTCCTACCTTCAGTGAAATGAAGTTTAGTACAAATACTAGGGAAGGTAATAAAACAGTATTTTCCTAATGATGTGAAGAAAGAAAAAAAGACTACCAAACCATTGGCCACTTCACATGGATGAAGAACTTCAGAAGAAGATAAAAACGAAATGTGACTTAAAATGCGACTCCAGTTTCTAGTTTTCTGCAACCATGCTGGAAAAGCTCTTCCCTGCTTGGCCTCATTGTTAAGATGCATGCTGCCTGACTGCAGTCATCCCTTTTGCAGCAATACACTGCTCACTGCTGGAACATTTTAAAGCCTCTTCCTCACAGCACAGAAACAGAAGCGATTACACTAAAGATGCATGCTGAAAGGCCTCCACAGGTGTCACCAGGGAGAGCAGGGACCAGGACTTAACAATCTTGTGTGCATAAAAGGTAAACTCTAACAGCCTGACCTGTATCCATACTGCCCATCAGAGAGAGGCTGCTACAGCAAAGGTACTTGGAGACATCACTTATCAACCAATGGAACTGCTCTTCAAAAGCAAATGTGGCCTTAGACTGCTTAATTTATGTTTTACTGTGGAATGTTACATCTTGCTCTAGTGAGCAGTATGTTCTGCCTAATGCTGACAGTAAGCACGCACATATCCTGCTGCCTGAGACCATAGGGGCAAGTTGATATAGCTGGAGGACCTCTTGACATTTTCATGGGTGTGAATCATAAATTCCACATCTTAGCTGACCCATGGGTATGACTTCATACTTGCTTGCCCAGTTCCTATTATAGAAAACAAAATATCCTGAAGATAAAAGCTTCCCCAAAATATTGAGATCTGATTGTCACGCACCTGGTTTACTTCTGGAAAACAAACAAAAACAGCAACAAAGTAAGGCTTCTGGAACGATACTAGCTTGAACTTGGCCAAATATGCTGTTCTCTTTACACTAAGGGAAACGCTACTGGGATTCATTGATACCTGTGCCAACAAAGCACTGCAGGAGCACGGCTGGTTTTTAATGTCAGGTTTCAAACTTGTACTGCTGGAAGTGCTTCAAAAATGCTTTTTTTTTTTTTTTTGAATCAGGTACCAGTTGTTTGCCATTGGCTTAGGACAACCTGTAGCAGAATGCAGTATTTTATCTGGTTACATCCAATTTTGATATTGCACTGACAAAAACTCCAGTCAGTTCAGAGACAGATAAACAAAAGGATCTCTCCACGATACTGTGCCCTGAAATACAGAGGAATTTGTGTAGCATTGATGCCACTGGAAGATGCATTTTATGCTCAGTAGATGTGAGCATTAGAAATACAGAGTAGGTGATCCTATCAGCCCATCCCTCCTCTCCTGAGTCGTGATTGTTCCAGAAGAGTTTTCTGAACTAGAAACAAAGAAACGTTGAGCTGGCAGTCAGGACACCTAAACCATACCTGTACAGGCCTCCTGCCAATGACAGGAATCTCCAGGAGGTGGCTGGAGAAGGCTTTAGATAAGAGAGCAGAGAACCTGCTTTCCTGGTAGCGCAAGACAGAAAATGTGTAGCCCTATAGAATTAAAGAGAAAAAAGCTGATCAGAACTGAGGAGCAGAAAAGCTGGATGATCTCTGAGATCTCTACCTTAGGTACTCCTTGACTGGGATTAGCAGCTAGCATTTCTCTCCCCCACCTTCCCGTGCACCTGAACAGCAGAGACAGAAAGCAAAGGGGCTTAACCGAGGAGAGCACAGAGGCAGCACTGGGTACAGGTTTCCCTGGATCCCCTTCCCAGCGTTTTCTGCAACATCAGGGTTAAAGGAACAATGCCAGGTCAAATGCTTGAAATGTGTGATATTTTCCAAGATTACAAGTTGGGAAAAGAGAAAACAAGAAGTACTCAACTCACTGCACCCTGACGGCTGCAGAGATGTTTTACAAAGATCTGTTTGCCAACACTGCCATCAAGCAGCACTGCGGCCTCTGCTCGCGGCTGAATGAGAACCCGTTCACAGGGAGGGGGCTGAAAAATAGCACAGAGTATCTTTTACGTAAGTGTCATCCTTTTTCTGATCAGAGGAGCCTCGTTTCTGAGGTTAGCACATCTTTAGGTGGATGGGATATGCCCATACTAATGCCTCTTCTCTAAACTAAACTGTTTTTCCTGCTTCAAGCCAAAGAAGTACTACACAGCGGCTGATAGTCCACTCAGCACCCACGGTACCGGGCTCTTGGCTTGCTTTGCTTCATGATGCTCCAATCACATTCCTTTCAACCCCTAATTAAGAAATGCTCCAATTAAGAAATGATTTACGCTCTTTCATCCTCAGAAATGACACAGGTGATCTGCACTGTTCTCATTGTATTCTCTCTGGACTGAGGAAGAAGGAACTTCAGAAGAAGGAATTGTAAAGGTGAGCTTTAGCTCCAGAGACTGTGTGAGCCTTGCACAATGGTGTCCAGCTGGTTTCCTAGGGCTGTGTCTGCATCTGTCATCTTTGTTTGAACAGAGATTTTCATTTTATTTAACTTCATGTGTTCCTAATGGATCCGAGATAAACTGAAATGTATTTCTTTGTTCAGGTATTTGGACAGAATTAACCAAGCTAGTTGAGAACAGGACAGAGCTGAATGTTGCATTGATTTGTGCCTCCTTATTACTCCCAGTGGGTTCCTCCTTTTTGCATCAGTTTGCATGTTCTTATTTATCACTAATTCAATGTACAACACTGATCAATGCACTCTGTGCTACTAGAAACCAAGAAGAAGGCACTTTAAAGAGCTTTTTCTTCTAACGCTGTAAGCCCATGAATTTGCAAGTACTGAATAAAAATCTCACAAGGTCTGCCCAGCACACTGAGGAAAACAAGAATACAGAAGAGTTGTACAGAGTCCACTGTTCACCTCTTTCAAAGTCACACAGCATACTGGCAGAACTCGGACTGTGTTCTGGTAATCATAGCCCTATACTTTAGGTAAGTCTCCTTTTGCTGTTTATTCTTAACCAAAAAAATGCAAACTGTTAACGATCGATACTTGCCTTGCATTAAGTAACAACTTTGCTCTTACACCACGGTTGCAACTTTTCTTAAAAAAAAAAATAAATGTTAAAATTGACTTAGTGTTACTGATGCTGTATCCTTTTCCACGTTTATGCTAAGTGCTTCACCAAGATCTGCACCAATTCATTCCAACCAAATCCACTCCTCTATGA
>VXAB01010291.1:96860-143988 GCA_013399175.1 Odontophorus gujanensis | reverse complement strand
CCCCCAAACCTTCTAGCAGAGCTACACTGATTCACTCTTCTTCATAACCAGGAACTCTGGCAAACAGACCAAAAATTGTCAATAGTCTCAGTGTGCTTTTGCATATAGACATCTGTGAGATCTCAAACCAGGGAGGATTCCTCTTATGGGTGTACATTATTTCCTTATCAACTTCCTTCAAATTTAGCTGATTACAATGTAAGTGTTAAGTTGGAAATTATGTATATATACGCACCCACACACTTATAAGGCAGTGGAAAACTGCATATATTTCTATTGCTCTGAAACTGTTTGCATGTCCTTATATCACTACTCTATATTGTAAAGTGCCTAGATGGAATGGACAAAGCCTATCAGAGCCTTGCATACTAGAAAGTGTCTGTTAGAGCTCCAGCAGCTTAATACAGATGCATGAGGGTGAAGGAGGTTCAAAGGACTCAATGAGGCTGGCTGTTTCTAATGCAACAAGCTGAGACACCAAGGAACACACACAGTCCTCTACCTACTGGGTGCATGTGGTTGCAAAGCACAGCATCTGACATGGCAGTGAATGTAGTGCTGCACCAGATCTCACAAACACAGAGAGGAAAAAGGCCACAGTCTCCTTTTCCCCACTAAATCTATTCCTACGTAGGGAGAAAAAAACAAAGCAAAACAAAACAAACAAACCACACAACATCCTTATGTACTCCGCCTTCCTTCTAGGACCTCTGAGATGCAAAGCATATCTATAAACAGGCAGTCTTGCTGGTGCACTTTGTTTGTCCTCTAAATTAAATAAGCTCCCTTGAGCAGGAGCACCATGGGAGGTTTCAGCCTGCACAAAATGTGCTGCCAGCTTGCTTCTTCCCCTTGGATGCATGATGGCTAGCACAGCAGCCCAGCTGCTGACTTCAAGCCTTATCCCTGCTTCTATGACATCAGACAGAAATTGCTTACCCAGGGATAGAGAGCAGCTGCCCAACAGTCCTGAGTTCAGACACAGAATGAAACTGAAATGAATGAAACTGTTCCTCTTTTCCTCAGAAATACAGCACAGAACTGCACATACTGGCCTGCTCACCTACACACCTGATGCCTGCCTGCACACTTTCATGTTGATCTGCACATGAATTTTGCTGGAATAACTCTGAAGATCTTAATGGACCCAACCAGAAGATTTCCAGGAAATTCTCTGATACCTGTTTGTTAATGTCAGAACCCATCTCACAGGTATTCATGGTTATCTTATGCTTTCTACTGCTGATTATTTCCGTCTCTTCTTGTTCAGAGCATCACACCTATTACTTTCATAAATAATTAATGATGCCTCATTCTGAGTCTTTTTCGTGTACTGATGAAAATATGGTGTGTTCTGCTAGTCCTTTTTTAATTTGTTTTATTCTTTGGAAATGTTGCCCAGCAATGAGTTTGATGGGCACCTTGGAAGCTGAAGTTCAAACTCCTGAAGTCCATTCTTACAGTTGATTCATGTTTACTCTGTTAGAAACTAAGAAAACTTGATTCCAGAACCTCACTACGGTTAGCACAAGAACAGGTTCTTGTCTGTAGGTGCTCAGGCAATACCAGTGCCAGCAACAATTTACAAATACAGCCAGACTGCCACTGGGAAGCAATCAAGTGCTTTTAGTACAGACACAGCTTATACTGACAGACATACACGTTGTACCAGTAAAATTACTTCCAAGAACAACTCAACCTCTAGAATAACTGCACAGAGTGTTTTCTTATTATATCTCTGTAAGGGATTGCTTGATAGGACACTCAGATACTGCTGTAATTTTGACTAAGATAGAAATGTCAGAAAAAGTCCTCAATGTAGGCAGGGAGAGATGTATGTCACTTCATTAATTTCAAGGACTGCAGTTGACTTAATGTCTCTGGTTTCTTCAGTCAAAGGGTTATGTGATCCAAATGCAATTTGAGGTTTGGAGAAACAGGGATTCAATTTGACATTTAGCAGAACATATGATGCAAACAACTTGCAGTGCATCCTGCACGCTCCAGATTTCCCTGCACCACATCTTTGGGTTCTGTTTATCAAAAGCAGTCACAAAGGCCATACATAGTATAACCCCTCTAATGGGGATCTTATTTTAAATCTTTCTTTGGCTTCTACACACCAGCCTGTAAGGATGCAAGTCCAGTATGAATATGTGGGAGAAAAAAAAAAGTTTCTATGCTCAGCATAACAAACCTACTGAGATAGCTCTGTCAACAGCAGAAACTAATGAAGCATGGCTTCCTGCAGAGTTGACTTGTGTTTACATGGCCTGATGCTTAATAAGGTGAAAAATGAGTGAAGCTTTTTTGAGGCTTGCCTACTCATTACCGCTCACTTTCCTGTGGTCTGTTGTACTGGGTAAGTCCTACATGTTATCTCTCTGTGAGCATTAACAGGATTTGCCTCTTCCACCTGGCTACCTGCTTTCATTAAACTTGTGAAAACTTCTAACCTTTGAGGTTCCAACTCTTGTATCACATATTCATTATTTGATCAATGGATTCCAGATATACTGGGGAAGATTAAAAAGGAAGACTTGCCGAGTAAGAAATATGTCAATCTCATCTCCCTCAACATGTGGTGAGCTCAAGTCTCACTCCTCATCCCTCATTTCCTAAATCTGAATTTCGCTCAGTAAGGATCTTGAGCTGGCTGTCATATACAAGCTACATATACATTTATTTCCAGTAGAAGAATGTGAGGCTTTCCTCTATCAAAGCTAGGGGAAACTGAAGTTGTAAACAACATTCTTTCACAACTGGTAAGTTGTTCTCAGTGTTTTTATTACCAGCTTAAACAATGAGAAGATTCAGCCAGAAAGATTGAGGCCCGATCACCCTAGAGTCATGCAGTAATACCTGAGCATTTTGATGTGTTCAATAATAACAATCACAGATTGCATTTCATTGGCCTTTGGTGCAAACAGGAGCAGGAGGCATTCTAGTCTTCTTCTTGAATGGCCATTAACTGTGGTTTCAGCAACAGTTTCTCTGTTTAGACAATTTTACGTAGTCATGGAGGCTGTGGTTTGATTTTAATGTCAGCTATATAAAATACTAGGTAACCTAGCAGTGTAACTTTGATTGAGTGAGGCAGAACAATATGTCAGCACGTTTATCAGGCTAGCCAAAACATACACTACAGTACCTACACAGCCTTTGTGGTGTATGTTGGATTTTGTCCAGCTCTGTAGAGGTTGATGATACCTAATGTGTCATAAAATCTGCTGAGACAAAGTTATTACACAACACTTTTAAAACAGACTCAAATCAAATGGTTTGTACAAGTTCAACGCTTTGTTCCACATGTCATCAAGGCTTTTGATCTGGTACAGTGAGCCAAAAAACAGATTTACCACTTGGCAGAACTACAGGCTTAAGATATCAAATGAAGGTGTGCCCTACAAGAGAGACCTTGCACAACACTTGACAAACTACATCGTTATTTTAGTAAAAATAAATCTGATCATCATGAGAATTTCTCTAAGTACTGTAATCAAATCCAATTTATATCGCAGTTTGCTATGCAGTGGCAACAGTCACAGCTGGAATTCATGAAAACTCAAGCTTCCACCCAAGCTTTTCTGGTATCAGTGAGTTTCTGCAGGGGATTAATTCAAACTGTGTAAGAGACTCATACAGCAAGTAAGAGAAACTGAACTTGTGAGAGTTCATTTTCCTTGTGTTCATTAATGAGCAGTGATCAGATTTCTGAAAGCAAAAATGCTGTGGCTCAAACAGCACGGGTAACTTACAAACCAACATTGCACCAGGGGGAATAGTAAATGTAAGAGAGCACAGATGACCTTGTGTTGTGAGTGGGCTTTTAACCCACAAGAAGCTTCAGTAGAATACCCAGAAGAAACCTTGCATGACTTTGCACACCTGTGCTTCACTTTCACTGAGAGAGCTATTTCTTTCAAGTTCCTAATTTCTGAAGGGAAATCTTACTGTTTCTCCAGACATATTCACTCTAGAGCACATGGCTTACCTGTACTGAAATTTGATGGAGGTGGGTAGTTCTGGAAAGCTATGATCTAAAGAGTCAATTCACAGGCAGCAGAGGTCCTCTGGGGAACATTTTTTAGTGAGGATTTCCTTGTATGGCTTTTAGTAGAATGTGAATAAGGCTACCAGGATGATGCATGTATGCAACTCAGTGCTATCCATTAGGGAGGCTTGACAGGGAACTCCCTAAGCAGAACACGGTTTTTTCATTAATAATAAAATTTTTGAGGAATGGTGAGCCAACTCTTACCTGTCTTAGAGGACAAGTACAGTACTTCAGAATGGCTATATAAAGACAAGCAGAATAGGATCTGCAACATGAACATGAGTGGTCAGGACTTTTTCCTATCACAGCACCTCTTGACAACGCAGTGATTCACCATAAACAGTCAGGGAATTCAAAGCATAAGTAGTATAGACTGAAACAAAACAAGGCTGCTGAACTCAAACAGCAGGGAAGAAGAGCATCTTTATGGCATTCATATAAAAAACTGGTCCCCTTATAAACCTGCTGTGCTCTGAGGAGCAGAGATGAGACTTCCAATAAAGTGGTAGCTGAATCTCAGTCAGAGATGGTAAATCAGGCAAAAACTGTCAGTGCTTTTGCAGATGTTATGCTTTTTAATGAGCTGTGACACAGTAATCCCTGTGCTTTAACTTTTTCTACGAACTTTCTACTGATAAAATTCACTAATTTAATGGACTTAGGCCACCTTTCCGTAGGAGGGGAAACAGGGTACTATTACTTGAAAGAATGTATCTGTATTTATTCAGAAAGGACGAGGCAGTCTGAAGGCAGCTGTCAAGAGGAAAAGGAGGAGCAGGTTGTGCAGTATCCCTCCTGTCACACAGCAGGACAGTATTTGCTATGCCAGGCAGTGGTTTTAACACAGACTGCAGCATACTCTGCTTCAATCTCCTCCGTCATTCAAATCAACACGCAGTATTCAAAGTGTCTAAATTAATTTTGAAATGACAGTACATAAATGCGCAGCATAGTACAGCTCTTGGAATTCCAGGCTCTTCAGATCCCATTCTTTGAATCATTTGCCTTACAAAAACAGAACCTGACATCCAACACAAAAGAGAATCCATACACTTAGGTTGGAAACTATTAAACAGATGGAAGATTTTGATTCCCTCCAGAAGAGAACAGATGTGGTTGGGTGAATGCATATGTTTGTGTGCAAATTAAACATAATAGTCATTTTATGTTTACGTTTATCTCATAGTTTATCTCAAATACATGAGTTAAAATTCTATTAATTTTTTGTATGCTGCAGGTCTGCATGTTTTGACTACCAAACTGACTTCTGCAATAACAAAGTTAACGTAAAACGGCATTGTGCCTATGAGACAGCGCCTTCAAATAAATGCAATTCATCTGCCATTGTTTTGACAAGGCCAACTCAAACCAAACCAAAATTAAGATCTGTCAATGAGGCATTTACAGTATAAACAGTCATCAATATGTAACTTCAGTTGGAGTGGTGCCTCAGAAAGGTGCTTGACAGGCACAGCCTCCCTGGGATTTTTTTGCTGGTTAAAGCAATGGGGATAGTACCTCCTTGCACACTCACCATCACTTGTTTGTTTTGCTTTACTCTGCATAAATATGAAACTGTAATAATTAATCACCTGTTAGAAAAGTCCCACGCATAAAAAATGGATGAGTTGGTGAAAATACACATCCAGGGAAAAGTTATACTTCACAATGCCTACCTGAGACCAGCCTAATTCAGACAGTTATTACATAATTCATTCCCATTTAGTTTCCCACATGCAATTCATATGAATGATCATTTTGTGGTTCCTGATACCTGCATATTTTTCACTGAAGACAACAGACTTGTTTCTCATTTTACAGAGCAGCTCTTCCACTACCCCTGAACAGCATGTCTCTTGTTAAGATAGTTCTAAAATCACTGGGTACTGTGATCTGCTGTATGTTGATATTGTTGCAGTAAGTTATTGCAATTCTAATCTTCGCCACACTTGATAATGCCAAATATATTAACAACCTCTACTACTGGCACAGTAAGACTAGTCTCACATCCTTCAGATTTATTTCTCTATCCCAGGGAATTACTGATTTCTCCTGGGTAATCTCTAGGATTTTGCCCCCGTTCCTTTTCCTTCTCCAGCCTGGCTCTGCCCTGTGCAGCTTCCCTGCTCAGCCTTGCTTCTGCACAGTTGTCTAGACTCTGGACTGGGTACATCTCCCTTTCTCCTCCAATGTACTTCACCAAATTCAAGAGTCCAACCTTGTGCCTGGATGAAAAGCCCTGTATCAGTTTAAAAATATACACACCCATGTGTTCTGCAGAAATACACTTTAAGAGAAGCACTTGAAAATTATCAGCTATCATCAACCTACAAAGCACTGCAGTCATGTTACAGGCTGTGGGTGCAAGAAACCAACAGGAGCCATTCAGTGCCTTAATGACCCAATACAGGATGAAAAAGCCACAGAACTTTCCAGAGGAACGTAAATCTCAGTGTCATAGGCAAACAACAACTAGAGACAGCCCACCCCTATACTCCCTTGTTCACTGTTCTGCACCTGTCTCCTTCCTGTTCAAACAGTGACTTTTTTTTAATATATGTATTTTTTCTGCAGCTCCAGAGGGGGCTTAACTACAGTGACAAGTGAAACGAATCATTTCTGATCAGACACAATACTGAAGGATGTCATAGTAGAATCAAAAGATACATCACACAGAGCTATCTTCTCATTTGCAAAATGATGGGGATGCATATAGCAGTAAGAGATCACGTCAGTGTCTGTCTAATAATGTGGACTGCCGCTTTTATGTGACTATATTTACAGTAGCTATCACAGGAGAACACGGAATACATTCTGCAGATCTCATCCTGGGGCTGATCACTGCTCATGAATGGAAATTCCCTACAGATTTTCTGCCAGCCTGCATTCAGACACACGCTCAGCAATAATTTCTATTCTACTTAGTGTAACCACATATTACTCTTTTCCTCTAATCTTCTTCAAGAGGAAAAAAAAAAAGTCAGTGTACCACGACTGATCTAACCAGACACATCAGCCTGCTGTGACTGAAAAACATTAAGGGAAAGGGAAATTTCCAGCAGTACCTGCCACAGGTACCCCCACAGCTGGGGGAAGGCTGTCTCAGTGCTGCAGGATGCAGTTAGATGGGTGGCATCTGTCTCTCAGGGATATGTCATATGCAGTTACTCAGTTTCCATCACAGAATAATTCAGGGGCAAAGACATCCAGCAACACTGACATACACCAGTTCCACTAGGTGACAACAACAGAGCTGGCTGTTATAAAAGCAAACATTCCAGTATGACAGCCACAGAAAATAACAGCTGACGTCCCATATATACAGAAAGTGTTCTGCCAAACAGGGTTCAATATGGTTCCTGAGCCATAAGACATTTCTTCCTCATTGGTTCCTCTGTTTCTTTCACTGGAGAAACAGATCCAACTGATTTCCCTACTCTAGATGATCCAACGAAGGAAATACAATTTTTCCTTTGCCTAAGAGGAAACTTTGCTTTTCTACTAAAAAAAGATGGTTGCATAGGAATACTGGTCAATGGTCTATGAAATGAGAGAAACTGTTGATAATTCAGATAAAGATTTATCTATAGCCATTCTCCTGCTATAGGAGACTTAGTAACTCATTTCACAAAACACAGACGGAACAATATCATTCTTGCTTGAGTGCGTATGTACTTCTTTCTGCTAGAAACTGTCAATGTAAAGTCATTCATCCATGTGCTAAGATGTCTATAATGACATAATCTAATGTATCCCTTGTTTATTTGCCAAGTATTCCCATTTTAGGAGGGACAAGGCTATTTTTGCACTGTAAGGACCTGACTAGCCTTAGTAGACACAGTGTTGACATCTGTAAAATTTACAAATTTATTTCAACATAATCAACCACTTTGAAGAAGAAAAGAGAATGGTGTGATGCCAGGCATATTTGGGTAACATGCTAATAAGACACTGAGTCGTGTTCCAGCATGGTCCCAAAAAGACCTTGGCTGACACAGGAGGCAAAACACTGCTGGGAAGAAGCAGCCAGGCATGAGAGAACAGAATTGTTTAAGCAGGCAGAGCCATGCTGACACAATGAGAGATTTTCAGTCTCCTTCAGTTCTCTCTAGAGAGAGTGCAGAGAAACCTGTAGAAGGTGATTTAAGACATCCAAGTTATGTTTTACTGCACATAGCCCTCAGAGACTTGCATACCCTTTGAATACCTCAGAAGATTAGCCTGATATTTCACTAAGTCAGGCACTTAGGGTGAGCCTAAAGGTAAAGCTAAAGATGAAACTCTTCCTCCATACTTTATAGCATATGTAACACTTGCACAGCACTGAGAGTGGAAAGGTTCAGCTTCCATTTGCCTGTGCTGTTAAGAAATGATTACACAAGGCAGAACTCAAAACTTCTGAGAGAGAACAATTTATTCTGCGCTCAGATCTCTCCCGGATGATTGGCAATATACTTCTTCTGCAGGAAACATATCCAAAAGCATCTAACTACTTGAGGTGTGATCTTTTATGATAAAGAGGGAACATGAGCATCAGAAAGAAAAAAAACCACCTCTTGAAAAACAAGGCCTGTGTTTAAAATGCCTTCAGTTCTTAGCCTAGAGATACCCCCAAAATCACAGTTGCAAGAGATCTTGCTCACGTAGAGATCTTCTCTCTGATGGCAGTAGTTATGGGATTTCTACCTCACTTGTTTACTGGTAGTGAATTTATAATCAGATGCAGGCAGCATGATGGTCTCTTTTCATTCTACCTATTCTTATTCATGTAATTGTCTAATCCTTATCTGAAACTCCCTAAGCTGTCCAACAGCTACCTCAATAGCATGAGCTTTATTCATACTCTGGAGTTTGAAGAAACACACCATAGTGTCTCCTGCAAGAAAAATCTAAATGATGTTTCTTTGTGGCTGGAATTTAATCTATTCTAAGTGGTGTCTCTGTTCCCTAGAGCTTTGCTTACCAGAGGTTAGGTCTCTAGTGATGAAAATAGAAGATACTCTCATATGCAAGTGCATGCATGTAGGAATGTAAATCTGTAAAAGCTCCAGAGTTCATCTAAGATGGTAATGGAATTACAGAGCTCCCAAACTGAAGAATACAGGTGCTCATTGCTCTTTCCCAAGCCTAAGAAATGTACTTACAGCTGTGTCTTTTTCCATTGGTCAACAGAACAGCCTTCATTCTCTATGTCATTATAAAAAGAAAGTTGCCTTGAATTTTACTGTGAGAGTGTTGCTTACATTCTTGATCTCTACAGTTCATTCTTAATGCAAATTCCTCGTTCTCTGAATGCTTTTTGAATGTGTATTTCCATTCAGGTAAAACTTTACATCCAATTTGACAGTTAGAGTATCCTTCTGTGCACAGAAAGGTAAGAAATTTTCATCTCTGTCAGGAATATTGCAGTGAACAGAAATAAAACCAGGAGAAATCTACCATAGCTTCCATGGAAAAAGAACACGGTGCAACAATACCAAACTGTGCTATGAGCGGGATGAAATGCACTGGGCAGTTCTAGAGAAGAAATTTTTCAGAACAGAACTGCAACCTTTTCTTCTTGAGCACGCAGTTCCATAGGTGTGGCATCCCAGGGGTTACCAACTAGCCTAAGCATCGTGCATCCATGTGCACACGCAGCATTTGCATAACATCAAGTAATGAATCGCTTCCATTCAAACAGTGCCTGAAAAGTGATTTGATTTACAGCAATCTAATTTGACAGAGTTCTCCTCCTCAACATCCCTAAATGACACATCCCTTATTTGCACGGTGCAACAGGAGCACACTGCTAGAAGTCTGACAATCCAGTTTCTGCTTCTATCTACTACTGCCTGTGAACAAGTCTGTTTTTTCTGTACCTACTTCTAACCAGGGAAACAATCACAATACCATTCACCTCACCCTTGAGTACAGCTCAGCATTTTAATTTCTTAAGCAAAATCATTTAAAATTCCCTGTATGAGAGATCTCAAAAATATTCCCAAAGACAAGGCTTTGAGCAGTTCTGTATTTCTTGGCTTTGCCTGCAACAGAATGCAAACTTGTTCAGCCATCAAAAAAGCAACTGCTATTATGTCACTTGCAGCACAATGACAAGATGTGCAGAATAGGTTGATCTTGCAACCTATAAAATAGAAGCCCAATTGAAAACATTATGTCATCAGGGTGAGGAGAGCAGGGGAAATATGAGGAAGGCTGTCTGGAAAATGGCCACCACAAAGATCAGATTACTCTTGAAGCAGGTGAGCAAGGCCTGAGAAATCTGCACAGATCATCCCTTGCATTCACATAAGTCATTAGCTGTCATGGGGATGGCAAAGCAATGATGTAAAAGCACCCAGTTTCCTCCAGAGAAGGCTCCTGCAAGGCATGCTAAGAACTCAGAAGCATCTTTACCCAATAATGGTCTGAACTGTGGATCCCTCAAGAGGCTCCAGCTACATAATTGCAAACACTGAATATTTTATCTGATCCTCATAACTCTAACTTGCAACAATTCAAATTAAATTCCCATTTCAGATATGCAGTAACAGAAGTCTTAATAACAACTGCTAAATCTCAAAATCACATTCAGACACTTTATTAACCTGTTTATAAAAAATCTGCAATCACGTTACCAGTCACCCAAGGGGCTGAAATCTCCTGAGGAGAAATACTGGATTAGAGAGAAATTTTGTGTAAAAATGAGGCTCGTATCATCAGGATGTGAAATCCCAATCAAATAAAGCAACAAGCTGTAAAACCTAAGCATCTTAATGACTAACAACCTTTTATATATATATATATATAAACATATCTTTAATCTGAACAGCTTACATTTAAATTGTCTAGCAATGCAAATTTTACTATGGATTCATCTCTCCTAAATGCATGTCCAGCGCATTATTACAAAAGCCACTTCAGGCTGATCATGATGAGCATAGAATTCTTTGTTTGTGGCAAGCACCGCTACGCTAACACAACAGATAGCTTCACTCTGATAAGTCATACTAGTAAATAAACAAAAACAATCCCTAACATTAGGGCAATAACAATGTTGTGGAGTGCCTTATGTCTGCACACTACCATCAACCAAACAGCACTGGTCATCCAAGGGAACCAGGGTAGATTTTCCTTTAAAAAAAAAAAGAACAAACATTGAAGCTGATCTTGCTAAACATTTTCAGGAGGCTGAACAGAACTCTCACAGCACAGTGAAATATCCATAATAACATAGAAGCAGGCTCAGTTTCACAGTGCTAATAGCATCACTTGAGCTTCAGTTTTTTCTGTTAAGACAAAGCTTCTTTGGAATAACTGCAGTAATTTTTCACGACCAGATTGCAGAAGATACTGTCGCCTACTTCATTCAGAAGAGGTTAACTCAGTGGTTCAGAGACAAGTTTGATTCAGGGTGGGTAACAAACACAAGAACCTCACCACAGGAAAAGGTGGGAAGGGAAAGGCACTATCAGAGTATGGGACAGGGCACTGCTCCTCCTCCTTTGTGTCCTGAACACATCATTGCTGGGTGCTGCTGCTCCAGGCAGAGGGCAGTGAGACTTACGAGGTTTCCAGCACAGCTCCTTGTCAAAATACAATAGATGTTCCATATGATGCTCATCTTCTGCACCATTTGCCTGCATCACTAGTGGCAAGGTTGCAACACCCAGATTATTTTAAGTGAGGTCTAAATGTTAACAACAAGAGGCTAGGCTCAACAGACTCACCACCAGGTGACATGCTTAACAAATCACTAGAAATGCTGTCTCTATGTCCTACACCAATGTGAGGCAACACATCTAGGCCTAAAATAACATATACTGGATTACTTCACCAAAGGCACCTGGCATTTAACATTTATTCCAACCTCTCTGCTTCTTTTGTCAGATGTTGAAGCTGATGTACACCCAGGTCAACAGGCCAGCTTTATGCATAATGCTTCATTATCTTTTTGACAAATTGCATTCATAAACTGTACCCTATTCTCTGCAATTTGCCAAGAAGTCTTGGACAATAAGACAGCTAACTAAGACCACAAAGCACAATTTCAAGGTCTACATTTTACATCTTCAATTCCCTACTGTTTTTCACCGACTCTGAAGTACAGAATGAATAAGTCTCTGCCTTAATGAAGTTTTAAATATATGCATGAATACAACTAGCTCCCAGATCTTTGGAACCTCTACCTACAGAGGTATGAAGCATGAAGGGGAGGTACATTAGCTTGAATGCTCTTAGTTAGGAAGTTCTGAAAGCTTCTGAAGTATTCTTTCATTGTCCCTAGTTGTCTTTACACTAGTAGTGCACCAGCAGCAGAAAGGATACTTACAACTAAACGCTCTGCTAATACGTTGTACATAATGAATACACATGCATTAAAGCCACAAGATTAAAATTTAGATATGACAAAATACGGACTTGCTCAGAACTGGAGTTTTACTTCAGCATCTTGAAGTCTGACCAGAATGGATTTTGGCCTTCAAGCAGCCTATGACACAAATGTCTTACGCATACAGAAAGAAATTAGAGATGCAGAGATGTTCTGTCAGCAGAGGACAAGATGAGGAGTAAAGTGCACAGGGCTGCAAATCATGTACTGGCACTGGCATTTATTGACATAGGAGAATTTATTTAATCTCCCTAGCACAGTCCATAGCTCCGTAAATCAGGTCACTTTGGATGTGCTACTATTCAAGACCTTGCACTGCTACATTAATCTGTATGGGCTCCTGCTTATTCCCCTAACCTAAAGGGACTTACCTTTCTTTTTAAGCCCTAAGAGTAAGGCTAAATACCCCCATAGTCTAGTACAGCCTCTATTCCTGCATCTATTTTGCAATTAGTAACCAAAGCAGCCAGCTTAAACCTCTGCTGGGTATTTTTACATGACAACACACTGCAACACAGACAAAAGATGTGACAGTACTGTTGTTGCCAGTGTTTGAAGAAGGAGCATTATAATTAGTTTTCAGACAATACCCAAGTTCCCAGAGCACCTACCTGATAGGACTGAGTCCACCTAAGTTTGATGCTTAGCCTTTTATCACTGATAATTAGCATTTTTGTTTCAGTGCAAACACTAAAGATAGAAAATAAAACTGTCAGAAGATATTCTATTTCTTGCAGTACTATTTAGTTACAAGTTTGTCTCTGAACCTCATTATCTTAAAGCTCAGTTGCTACCTGAACTTCAGTGCAGACAAGTATTTCAAAGGAATGGCACACTGCTTTAGGAGATTAATGATACAATCCAGAATAACTTTCTGCACATTTTTGATACTACAACATTCCCATCTCATCCTCCTCCTGCACAGAGGCTAATATTTAGCCTAATATTTGCAACATAGTAATAACAAGAAACAATGCTCTAGCTTCCATTCACTGCTGGGAAAAAGAGATGGCTTCAGTAAGAGCTGAAAAACACTACCAGAAGGTTAAAATAAATACAAAAGTATCTGAGACTTCCAGCAAAAAAAAGGGAAATTTATTCCACGCTGACAGATAATTTGACAGTGTAGAAGGAAAAGAACACATGACAGAGCCTGAGGAGCTCTATCTGCAGCTAAGAAATACCTTGGATTATGTCCCTTTGGTAAAATCACCTGTCACTGCCTATGCAGGTAAAATCTGAAGGAGCTGAGGGTTTCACCCTCAGAGCTGACAACTTCTAAAAGTTACATGGTCAGCATAGCAAAGAGATGCTCTCAAATTCCACAGTACTTGAATAGATAGTAACCCTCACATTTTGTTCACAAACAGTAGTATTCCAACCTGCCAGGACGATACATATTAAGAGGAAGAGATAAGGATTTTTCTAAACTATGGAGTTAATCTCTTCTACTGCTTTTGCAGATTTGCTGAATAGTCTTGTTGCTTGAATGTTAACCTTGAATTTTAACACTTACATATTAATACTTCCAAGAATCTAGTTTGTGCTCAGTCTGTATTGAAAGAGAACAGCTAAGATTAGGAATGTATGTTAATGGCAGTTTCAGTACCACACAGCTTATAGAATGCCAGTCCACAACTGCATTTCTTATTTAGTTGGAACACACTACAGAGTCCCTCCGGCAAGCAATGGAAGCACATAAGCTACAGCACTCTTCACTTCCAAGCATGCACCTGAAAGTACATATTTAAGAAGAAATATGTAAACTACATATATGGCAGTTCTGTAACAAAAAGGATCACAATAGTATTACTTCTTAGGACAATTTGGCAACTACTAATCTACAATCAACAATTACTCATTATCTTTCCCTGACATTCATAGGATAAATTATTTTTCTGTCTATCCAGAACCTAAAATGACAGGGAAAATCTGATGCTAATGAAGAGGAAATCATTCCAAGGACAGATATTGTCTTTCATTCCTAAGAAGAAATACATTACTGGTTCTAGATATAAAGACCTATATGCCAAATTGTAGAACAATAAATATGCAAACTTAATAATCAAAAGATGCCTGAAGCCATTGGTATCTCTACCAAGAAGCAACACAACCTGTAGCATGCCATAACTCAGTCAAGATATTTTCATTTATAACAAAAATATATGAAAATGTGTTGGTTTTTTTTTCATAACAGTGACACTGACTGCATTCATTTAGAAGTGGTAAAAGGTGTAGGAGTACTGCTGGGTATGATAGGCTCACATACGTGAGCAATGAATTAGAGGTAGAACATTCTGGAGATGGCTGCGAAGTTCATAATTGCTAGTAATGACAGTGGTGTAGAAACATCTGCCCCAACCTGTCAATCAACTGGTGAACCAGGAAAGCAGCATAACTCACATAGACACTGCAGTCATAAGTAATATCTATAACTCCAGTAAGACAGGTTCCTTAGTCCAGTGCCATTTTTAGCAAAGGTCCCTGTACTGACAAAAGAGAACTTAAATTCTTGATTTTTTTTTCCCCTCTGTACACCAAGTAGAAAGCCACTTGGCAAAAATACCTTTAAAAAAAATAAAGTAACGCTGAGTTAGTGCTGGAAATCATTGGCAATGCTAGAGGCACTCAGCAAATTCTGCACTTGTCATCAAAATGAGAAGCAAGCGGGGAAACAATTATGCCAGGACCCATTATCTGCAATCTTCTACAGCTGCTCTTTGACCCTGGTGTCATCCAATGCCCATGGGGACCAAACCAGCCCTATCTTACTGCAGGGCAGTGCCCCACAAGGAAGCCAGCTCGTGGTTGCTCTATAAGGGAAGCCCTGTTGGAGCCCCTGTTGCAGTACTAGGACAATTCTGCAATAGCCTGTCTTGCTGTAGTTAACAACAGTGACAGCCTCCCTATGCAGTCACAGTGGCTTCCTAATTCATGAGTTGAATTAATCACCTGCACCTGTCTAGGAGGTGCAATACTCACTATACTTAACAGCTTAACTGCTTTCACTGAGCCACTGTTGCATTTTAACAACTTAAATTGATACCATTATAAATGGCAGTTGAACCACCAAGGAAACCAGAAAGGGTCTACAGTCCAAAACTGTGTTTCACTCCCACGTAGAGCAGCAGCAAGAGCTACTGTAGGAAAGCAGAAATCAGAGAGGTACCCTTCAGTCCTTACTCTAACCTGGAAATCATGATTTCTTCAAAACTGTCTAGTAGCAGAAGCAGTTTGTAAGAGCTAACCAAAATCTCACTAACAATCCATTCTATCAAGTAGACCAGGATATGTTCATGACTAAATGTAAACACCAGAACAATCCAGGTGGAAAATGGCTTTAGGCCTGTCCTGCTAGCTCTGTCAAGCAGTAACTCAGGTCCATAGGCATGCCTGGACTCAGCTAGGAAGGCAGCTAGGGAGAGAGATCAGCTTCTTCAGCTGGCACTCACACCATTTTGTCAATAGAGGCATTTTGTCAATATTTCACTTATTTGAAGAAGGAGGAAAGTAATGTTTAAATAACAGCCTTCCTCTGAACTTCTAAAAAAGTCCCTACAACTTCTGGGAAGATATCAGCCTAGATCAAGGTCACCTTACTCTTTTTTTGGGGGGAAAGACAGAAACTTGCTCTTTGTTTAAAGTTCTCTGATGTTGCAAAGGACCAAAATGATAATATGACAACTGTTATAAGGACAAGCAATTGCATTTGGGCAGAGTACATTTAAACACACATAACAGCTTCTGTTACAGGCTAATGGTGCCACAGTTGCATTGTTTCATCTCACTCTGTCAACTTTGTAGCTGAATTACAGCTTTAATATCTCCTCTCTGTTCTGACTATGATTTGTTCTTTGTTGTTTTTCTGATCTGCACTTTGGAATAGTACTTTGTTAGAGACACTGTGCATTGCAGACTAAACATATTTTCACTGCTACTCATACAGATGTGTCTACGTGATCTAAATATGTTCAGAACTTGTAAGCCTTTTGAAACAAAATCCTAATATATAATTTATAATCTAAATACAAAATCCTGATAGAATATACTTAAACGTTTCATTTTTTTAGCTAAAACCAGCACCATATTTCAGTGTAATGCTCTCCTCACTTTACATACTTTTATCACAAGCTCAATTTAAAACATCTTCTATCCTCAGTCATTTTGTTTTAAATGTTTAGTGATTGAGACACAAAATATAACCTGGATGAATGTAGCCCTCATTCTATAAATACTCCCTGTGAGGCTATACAAACACATACAGTTTAATATATCAGTATGCAGCAAGTTAGTCTTTATTATTAGTCTATATTGCTAGGAGAGGATTATAAACGCACATTACTCTTCAAAGTTCAGGATCAATCTCACAGAGTCTTTTTAAGTTGAGCTATCACCAGAGTCAGCAAGCATTCTATCAATAAAGGGTTTGGAAGTTCAGGGCCCCTTATCTCCTTACTACGATGAATTTTTAAGTTCAGTAGGTGCAAGAAACAATAGCACATAATTGCATTTGATGCAAAACAATAGAAAGGCAGATGTAGATAATGTTCTTCATGAAAGGACTAAAATCTGACAAGAAGCTGACAGACTCTTCAGATCCTTCAGCACTTCTGAGTGGGTAACTTCCCCCAGCTGAGTAATATGTCTATACACTGTAGACATCATAACGGGACAAAAAATTGCCTTCCACTGAATCAAGTTCAACAGCTCTTCCAACATATCTATTCAGAAATGATACATCCTAAGTTCTACTCCAAATATTTAAGCTGCACAACAGTCTTACCAGGTAGCACCACTCTTTTCTTCCATGAACATTTCGGTAATCAACAGTGGCTTACAATGATTCAGGAGATTCGTTTTCAAGCAGGATGGGATTCACAAGTCTGAAATGCTCTGAAGTCTATAATTCAGAATGCACTGAAGTGTTAAGACACCTAATCCAGTTCTAATCTAGCTGTGGAGAGCTAAATCCTTAGAAATTTAAAGGGAAAATAACTAAGACTATGTGTTTTATAGCTCTGCAGTTTAGGGATAACTTTCAAAAGCACACAGAGTTCAGGTGACTGAACTAGAATTCTTTAATGACACTTGTCCACTAGGTTATTAGGGACATCAGTCCATTTGTTTCAGTTGCTTTTTCATTATCTTCTTAGGAGTAGTTCTGGTTTTATACTAGAGTAATTAAATATATCACAGCCCATACTGCTTAACTTCCTTAACAATTTTGTTTGCTTGATTTTTATGTGAACTTTAACTTCCAGGTGTTCAAACCAGTGATGAAATAAGATCTTCAAATGAAATGGAATCAATTCAGAGTATAGTTTTCACTTTTTGAATGCTCATTTTCTTCTTCTAGTAATTCCCAGTTACCATTCTCTGGGAAAATATCCTGATATTTTTGACCATATAAATATCAAAATTTTGGAATACTTACAAGCTTCCCATTGTTGGTTAAGATTCAACAGAGGATATAATATAAATGGGGCTTTAAGAAAAACAGTTCTACTATTCTAGTCAGCTGGGGCAACAGCTGCCACAATAGAAGTAAAATTATTGCTGTTAAATCAAGACTATAACTACAATCAGACTAATTACAATCAGATCGTCCAGTTCACTTTCTTCTGGAGATTTGGTCTACTGGCATGGAGTAGAATGATTTACTCAAAAGTACACATGGGCTATGTCAAGCCTGTAGTCTTAATACATTTCTGAAATTCAAACTGCCAGAAAGAAGCCCAGTAGTTGAAGAAGATTCATGAACACTACTTCAGGTAGCTGGACATGGGGTGGCAACTCCCACTAGTAAGAAGGCTGAGAACACACAGATTTGGAAATCTGGCTTTATGCCTATGTACGGAGTCAGAAAGAATCAAACCAACTTTTCTCCACATCTGATGACTGCAACTAACACAAAGATACTATCTTTCCTTCTCTCCCTTTTCATTACACAGTGCCTCTATCCCAAATACTGATAGAAAGGATCAATACGATATCAAATTGAAAGGATTATGATCTGACAATGCTCAAGTTTATTAATAAATAAACAAATCTCACCACCTGACACAGTGAGAGATCTCATCGCTATTATCAAATGCAGTTGATATTATTTAGTTATGCTGAAAATTCCCTTTCACACACAGACACTGGAAATCCCTATGTGCACAGCATCATTTAACCCGCCTGCCAAACTCAGTGTCAGCTTCCTGCTATCTATCTCCTCCTGTGGCTGCTTCATCAATTCAAAAGGCATATATTTCATAAATATTCATCAGAGAGTTTATTTAGCTTGGGAAAGAGGCATGGGACTTCTTGAAGTTCTGATCCTGTACCAATTTGAGAATGCCACAACATGATGATTCACGCCAACTGATAACACATTAGAAAACTTCTCATTACCGAAGGATAAGAATTAAGGAGATAATAAATAACAGAAGATAATAAATGATGGGATGCATCTTGCCATAGCAAGAAGTGTCAGGATAAGAATCCAGAAGTCTTGGCTGCCATTCTGCCTCATATCCTTAAAGGAGTCATATATTTTTTGCACCTTTGTTTTCTTACATATAGTGTGACAGTTACTAACCCTTGTTTTGTGTCTTTTGAGAGTAAATAATGTTTTGAATACACTTTGAAATTATGAGTCGATGCAAAATGTGCTCCTATACGTACACTTTCAAGATTTTTAAGGACACTGTGTGTGTATGCATGCTTATGTACCTAATATTCCCAGTCTGTAATAACTGGAGAAAATGGAAAAACACAGAAAACAAAGTTGACATATGTAAAGTTTCTTCTGTCCATGAGACCCCACATTTAACAAGTTTATAAATGTATTTTCTTTATAACCAACACACACTGGAGAGAATGATAAATTCACATAATAGTTGCAGCATTATTCAACACACAACCTAGTGGAATGTAACAAAACAGACCTAGAAGCACTAAGTGATTTGTCTGACTGCCTTCAGATACCTATCCCCACAGGAGCTGGAAAAATCAGCCATGTTTCAAGTAAGCTACTGGCATGAGAATTATAGCTTTACCAATACAACGAAAATCGGTATTTGAGCTTATAAAGCTTATACTTATTGAGAAGGTCTTTAGACTAAGACAGTGACATTCTCAAACACTACCACACACACAAATAGGCATTTATTGGTTGCTAAACTTAAAATTAGTGTCCATTTTTTTTGAGCTCTGAAACAACTACAAAACATTAAAAGGAAAATATACATTCCTCCATAGATACAACCACCTGAAACAAATAACTTTTTCACCAAGGAAAAGCTCAGTAGCACTGATGGTGCTATTTCAGAACAAAGATTTTTTTCAGAAATAAACCATCTTCAGAAGAGATTACAGACATCTCAGAACACTGTATTCTTAACGAACCAGAAAATTGTTCCACCTTCTTCAATAGAAGTAATATCCCAGCATATTATGGTTTTATGATTTTTGTTATATTATTGATATTCCACATCATAACATCATGTTTAATTAAATGATTAATTTAATTAAATAATTTAATTAAATAATTACAAGACGACCACCAGAAAGAACCTTGCTAAGACAACATACTGCACTTTTAGGACATTTCAGTAACAAAATAATTAGTATCACAAAATCAAGCCAATGAATGAACAAATACTGTACTTTTACAATAGACAGATGAATACACGATGGGTTAACAGAACGCTGATATGAAAAGCCATGATTTCTAAATGGAGACATCTCCTGAGGTGTCAGAATGACTCATCACTTTGAAATACATTCTGAAAGAGTCCCAAGGGCCAACCTACTTCTGAATAAAACTGATTAATAGGTCTAGTATCAATCTATCCTAAATGGTTGGTGCATAATGAATCTGACACTCCTTTAGAAATTTCTTCCCACAACAAGACATAGGGAATCTTCAGGATAGTTCATGTGAAAATTGTTAAGAATACATAATGAAAAGGAAAAAAATTAAGAAGATCTCAAACATTTACTGTAAGAGTTTCTGAGATCTCTTCTTTCATATGAAAGAATTTCAAGTTCAGAAACAACCCCTACCTGTCCGCATAAGGGAATACATCACTCCTCAGAACAATGGTTCTAAATCATGGGTTTGAATCATCCTACTGTTTAATGCTTTAAAAGTACCTACAGTAACAATGTAGGATGAAAACATAAAATGAACAAATGCAAATAAGTAAATAAGGATGCAGAATGCGTTAAAAAAACTACATTTTTTTTGTCTTGGAAAGCAGCAGGATTATAGATGGCAACATTTATGCTCAAGCTGCTACTACATTCAGACCAAAAAGAAGATGAAGCATATTAGAAAAGATCTGATTTAGAGATTCAGCCCCAACCCACACAATCATAGGTTTCAGATCAGCAGACAACTCCAAGTGAAGTACTTCTAAACACAAGTGGGATACAGCTCTACCTCTCTTCCACTACTAGTTTTACCCCCTGTAACATTGCAACATGATGGAAAGTACAGAAACAATAGCAGGGTAGCAAAACGTTTGGCTAGAGCAAATGAGAACAAGCCCAAATGCAGCAACCACAAGTACAAAAAAGGAAAAAGAAAAAAAGCTGCTTACCTTTGGAAGGCCTCAGATGCTCAGGAATCTCCAGCAAAATACCTTTTGCTTCAGCTGCCAACACTTAAATGAGGTCTGGGAAGGAGTGAGTCCTGACTCCACTCCCTCCAGTCACTCAGTGCACTGCATGCACCTGAGCTCCCCTGGGCTGGCCCTGCCTTCCCACCAGGTGCTCCATCACTGCTTTGGGCCAAGACTTAGCATTTCTGCTACACCTGCACTGTAAGAATCTACTGTCAAATACCAGGTCAGCTTCCTTCCTTCTCTTCAGGCAGAGCACTTCCCATAGCCCTGGCTGTTTTCAAACAGGTCTTTCTGTCTCTGGTGAGGAGTTTGTATGCTTACATACAATATATATACGTTGTGCATATGAATAGATATTTTGTAATGTTGGTTAATTGAATTTTGTTGCATTTCTAGATGTTTTCCCATAAGGTTACTACAATTTATTGCAGTTACTGCAATTACAAGGAGAAAAGACTCACAAGGCAATCTGCAGTCTATGCAGTTTGCATTGAAATGCACCCAAACATAGGAAAGTGGATATTGCTATTTAATAGCACAGTGAGTAAGAATAATTATCCATCTTAAAGTACAAAGCAAAATTAGGAAGATGGAGTGTAATTATGCTAATTTACATTTAGCCTATGCACCAATACCAAACATTGGAAATACATCTGGGGCTCTTTTGCAGTCACAAGTATTGCTTACAGTTTGTGTCTCATCCTAAGGAATTCCACTGGCATGCAGTGGTCTCCAGTAACTCAAAGAACCAGTGTGTACAAAAAAACAGGACAAGGCAGCTGTTGCACTCTTCACGACCTGGTACTTCATAACATATTCCTCCCCAAGGTGATTACCAAGTCTGACACAGATGAAATTATATCTGCCTGCAGAGATGCTGTGAGCAAGGACAAAACTGTTAGAGAGTTTGTCTTTTTTTCCCACAAGATTTTCAGTCCTCTTTTCTCCACCAAGAAGCCTAGTGAAGATACAGCTGACCGTGGTTTCCTACCATGATACAGAGCATAAGCAACAAGTGCTATGGATAAAATCAGGTCTGACATACATTTTTGTTCTGCCTACAGAACACAGCCCACAGCTGTCATTTAACTTGTATTTATTTAAACTCATACAGCAGCAGTCACTAATAACACTTCATTTGTATGCACACTTTTGATTTGACATGGACATCAGCCAGTCACTAGCAACTTTAAGCAAGAGATCAATCCATTTTCTAATTAGAGGTGTGAATTAATGGGAACTGAAATGACCATTTTAAAAACAGTGAGCCCTAGACAATGACTTCTTTAGATGCCCTGTGCCCTAGAGTTTTTCTTTTGTAATATTTTGAAACTATCCGTTCTCACCAATGATTTATGGTGTCTAGGTGCTACTTGGCAGTACTTTCAATGTCTGTGCTGATAAAGGAGAAAACCTTTACTGTACCTTGAATGGTCAACAACTTGCTTTTGAAAATTTTAGAAGAGTTCTTGCATTTGTCCTTCATATTTACAAAGTCTAAGCAAGCCCCTCACAATGCCAGCACTTTCATGAAGAGTAAGGCTTTAGAAGCATCTCATAAATGACTTCAGCTTTACCCTCCAGCAGAATATGCTTAATTCTATTGGCCTCACACTGTAATTCTCCAACTGGATACTGAACCTTACTGTAACAGCCCAATTAGTTCTGCTGGCAGCATTAATGAGACTATTATTATGTGAGAAACACACACAGCAAGTATGAATTCTTATGCAGCCTTCTGGTTAAATGTATTATTATAACTTTCATAGAAGAAGGCATCAAAAACCGCACAAAGAAATTCAACAACTGTGTTTAAATTTAATAAAACATATGATAAAGAGAAGAGCTGGAGTAAAGGCCTATCACCACTTCTCACACAATGTTATTTTATGGCTCTATATAGGACCAACATTATTACATTAGCAGTCAGAAATCTGAATGCTTTCTGACACAACTGGGATGGTCCATCTATTATCACCTATAAGTGCTTTAAAAACAAATACCAGTTCAAATAATAATGTTGTTCAACATATTAACTTCCTAGACTCTGACGAGAGGAACTGCAGTGATAAAGTGACCTGTTTTAGGGAAGATGAGTTAAAAGATTTATTTGTATCCTGGGCTTCAATTCAAATGCCTTTAATATTAGGATCACACTTCCCACTGAATAAATGTCAAAGAAATAAACTTGATAGAACAATATATTTTCCATGCTCTAAAATTATGAATTTTAAAAAGGACTGAGAAAATGAAACTACAAAGTCTTTAACCTCTAGGGAATAAATTCAAATATCAACCAGGTCAGTAATAATCTAATGTCAACTGTTACCATAAAAATCTGACAATGATAAATAGAGAAGTATCAAGCTGACAGGGAGTCAGTCAGTGGGAACTGTGAGGATCTGTGTTATTCTTATTCTGTAATATTCCCTGTGTATCTTGATTAGAATTTTAAGGAAGAGGTAACGTTCCTCTGTACCCTATTTCACAATCATTTATAACTCAGAGCATGAAAACCATCAGCCCACTTCTTAAGTTTCTCCCAGAAAGTGCTCTTATTCAGTTTGGGTGCTTGCTGATCTGTTTGCAGCATTACGTTCCTGAGAAGAAAAACATAACATAAAACAGTCAATGAAAGGTGAATCTTGAGGTCGGAGAGGTTTAGTACACAATGCAAATTTTGCTCATCTAAAGAGCTGGTATTTTCTTAATTACATTTTTCTCCTTCCATATGTTAGCAGCCAAAATAAAGGGCTGTTTTGCGCTGATAGCTGCTCCGGTTGGTATCCAGCTGACTCCCCAGGATGGGTGATTGCCCCTTCCATTCCCAGCTGTGATCACTACTCTAATTTGTATTGATGGGGAATATGACACTAACCCTTACCATATAAATTATTTTACTTTCTTGTAGCTAGCAAGATGAAAGTGATAAGGACCAGCACCAAGCAGCAAAATGCTGAATGCCAAAACATTTAAGCAACGTGAAGTGCTCATTCCTCTTACACTCAGTATGCACTTCTCTCCTCATGCTGGTCAGCTGCTACAAAGAGCAGCACGCACAAGTCCCTCGTTCAAGAGAATGAAGATCACTTGAGCTGCTGCACATAACGAAAGACAAAATTCGCGTCCCCAGTATCTCAAGGTCAAGCTGAGACCTCAGCTAGGCCAGCCCAGTTCCGTTCAGTATCTAAGGGGAGCTACAGGAAAGAGGGGGACTGGCTTTTTCCGCAGGGTCTGCTGCGGCAGGACAAGGGGAAGCGATCTCACACTGAAAGAAGGGAGATTTAGATTGGATATAAGTTCGTTACAATCAGGGCGGGGAGGCACAGGTTGTCCAGAGAGGCGGTGGGTGCCCTCGTTTTTCACAGACGCTGCCTGAGGAGCGGGGAGGGCAGCTGCGGTGACCCCACCGCCCGCGTCCCTTCCCGCCCTCTGCCCAGCGGCGGGGTGGGGTGGGGCGGGGACGTGCTGTGCTTTGCTGGGCCTGAAGCGGGGGGGGAAGGGCAGCGTTTGTGTGCGCAGCTCCGCGCAGCCTGGCTGCTGGGGAAGGCCCCAGCGTGTGGTCACGGCGTTGTGAAGGGGGCTCGTCCTTTAAGATATAGATTAATAAGTAAAGGGAGGAAATGCTGTGTCCCCCGCTGTGAGGCTTTAACCAGAAAGTGGGTGCAGAGGGCTTTCTCGTTGGCTGTAGTGTAGGCGTTTCTTCATTTCTGCCTCCGGAGAGCAGCTGGAGCTTTTGTTCAGCTTTTCTCCACGCGTCGCCGGGCTCCTTGCTGTGGTACGTCCCTCAGGGATGAGCGAAGGCTGTGGGTGTAATCTGCCTAGGCTCCACTAAAGCCTTTGACACCGCCTCCTGCAGCAGCTGGCAGCCTTGGACACATACGCTCTTTGCTAGGTAAGAAATGGTGGTGAAGAGCTTTAACCCCAGCTGGTGGTCAGCAGCAGCCTTCTCCAGGGCTTGGCCGTATCTTCATGGATGATCTGGACAACGGGATTGAGTGCAACCTCAGTATGCTTGCTGATCGCACCAAGTTGGGAGGGAGCATCCATCTGTCTGAGGGTAGGAAGGCCCTACAGAGGGATCTGGACAGGCTGGATTGCTGGGCTGTGTTCAGTGGGATCAAGGAACTAAGGGCCAGGTCCTGCACTTTGGTCACAACAAGCACTTGCAGTAATGCAGGCCTGGGGCAGAGCAACTGGAAACAGATTTGGGGGTGTTAGTTGACAGCCAGCTGAATGTGAGTCTCAAATATGCCTGACTGACTAAGAAGGCCAGTGGCATCCTGACTTGCATCAGAAATAGTGCAACCAGCAGGAGCAAGGGGGTAATCATTCCAGCTTATTTAGCTCTGGTGTATGGGAACTGTTGGGTCACAGCCTGAACCAGCAACTGAGCTCCTGGTGAAGGTGCTTGGCCAGTCCTTGGAGCATAGGTGCAAGCAATTCACCTATGTGACTGGGAGGGGGTGGCCCCTGGCTCCACTCCTCCCTAACCTCTTTCAAGAGCTGGCAGCTGATGGGGACGTGTCTCTGCTTGGAGATTGTCTCTTTTATTTATTTTTTTTCAGAGTGCCCTTTGTCTTTGGAAAAGGGTAAACTATTCCTTTTTTACTACTTAATTGTGACCAATGTCTTTCTTGTGTCATCTGAAAACTTGTCAGTGGCAGCTATATCCTTTACCTTATACAACACACCTGGAGAGGCTGTGCCTTGAAAACTGTATTTGGTTTTGATCTCTCACTACATTAAAGTTATAGGAGCCCTGGTATTTATCCAAAGGAGGGCAATGAAGGTGTGAAGGGTATGGAGCACAAGTGTTGTGAAGAGTGACCGAAGGAACTGGTATTTCTCAGTATCGAGAAGAGGAAGCTCAGAGGAATCTTTACTGTTCTCCACAACTCCCTGAAAGGAGATTGTGGTGAGGTGGGGGTCAGCTTCTTTTTGTTGGTAACTGCTACAGGACAAGAAGCGATGGCCTTAAGTTGTGCCAGGGTGGAGGTTCAGGCTGGATTTTAAGAGTCACCATCTCTAGAAGTTTTCAAGAAACACATAGATGTGGCAATGAGAAATAATGGTTACTGGGTATGGCCGGGATGGGTTGATAGTGGTCTCCTCTGTCTGCATCCTGTGTGCAGTTGCAGCTCCTTGGGCCAATTGTGGCTCCTTGGGAGTGCTGATGTACTCAGTTTGTAGCTACTATTCTTTTTCTCCGTCAGATTTCATCTAATTAACAAGTCTGAATTAATGTTGGTGTAGTGGACGAAAAAAAGACAAAGTATTTATTAATATTTAAGGGTTAGATCAGGACTATGATTTAACTACTGGCACATGTTAAAAACAGAAGTTAAACTTTTCACCTTAGAAACATGGTGTTCCAAATTACTTTTGGAAATCAACTGTTGGAAAAAGCCCTGGAATTTAGGGGCACAGGATCTGTACATAGTGCACCAAAGAACCTTGTCAGTAACAAGGCGTGTGGAACAGGCAGCAATGCCCTTCTAGGAGGGAAATTGCTGAAGTCAGTATCTTCAAAATTAAGTTCTTAAACAGTTAATGAACACCAAAGTACAGTGGTGTAGCTGAACTTCAGGGTGACAGTTCCTTTGTTTACCCACTCTCATCCCTCTGGGGTTCTGATTTTTTCTGATGGAAGAGCCACAGCTGTTGCTGCTGTAAACATCTTTCCAAAGAGATATCACCCATTCATTTATTCTCCTTGTGAGAGCAAGGGAGGAAATGGGGGAGAAAATTATTTAGGAGAACTGTTAGATATGAAGGGAGAACGGGTAGTATGTCATTCTAATAAAGAAAGAGAAGAATAAAGCTTGAAAGCGTGTCAGTTATATGGTAGCTACCTGTCTGAGTCTGTTTTATTCCTCTAACTTTGTTCTTGAGAGCTTTTTATTTTATTTTTTTCCTACACTATGAGTGTGACTGTCTTCATTTTGAGAACATTAGCAAGCTTGAGCTTATGTTATTTTCTAATATTCTAGACAAACTCTAATCTAAACAAGGGGAGTTTGCTTTTTTAGAGGTGGGAGGTTTAATCTAAGAAAAACTGAATGTTTTTTTAATTGCCTTTGTTTTCATGAATGACTTAAAGAATTGCAGGTAACACTTGGATTACATTCAGACTCAAAAGGAATGCTCATCAAAATATATTGGCAGTGCTTGATGGTAATTTCTGTTGTATGCTTACCCAGCAGATCTTAATGATGCATTACTTTGATCAGCAGTAGCGCTTTCAAGGGTGTTGCTTTGATATAACACATTAAGTATTTATTTCATCCACCAGTTTTGGTGGCTAAATAGGATTTGAGCTGTAATATTTGTCCATATGTCCTCCCCACAGCTGTATGTAATTCAATTGTTCTTCCTGTTAACTGAACCTGTAATATGCTTTTATTTTGTTTTTATTTGTAGTGCTGTGCCATGACTATGATCTCATCAGATAGCTCTAGTGACTATGAAAAGCACCAGAAGGAACTGAGCCAGACTTATGGTAGCTCTGTTTCTGACTATTCAGAAGACACCTGGGAGCCCTTTAGCGAGGAGGAAGTAGCCAGCTGCCAGCATGAGAGCAAATCATCTGAACTGTATTGTTCCACAGAAGATACAGAGCATTCTGCTATGTTGGATCCACTGGAAAGCGCGTTGTGGTTGGCAGACCAAAGTCACACAGGTATGCAGAGCTTACTATACTTCAAACCTATCTCTGAGAGCTTTAGGTCTGTGCAGTGGGAAGCTGAGTTAGCAAAAACTGTGAAAAGTGCACTGAGAATAGCCTTGGAGGTCAGAGCCTAAGCTCCAATGAGTTTAAATTGGATGCCAGTGGGAAATTCACTTCAGAGAGAGTGGTGAGGTACTGGAACAGGCTGCTCAGAGAGGCTGTGGATGCTCCACCCCTGGTGGTGTTCACGACCAGGTTGGATGGGGCCCTGGGCAACCTGGTCTTGTACTGGATCTGGAGGTTGGTGGCCCTGCCTGTGGCAGGGAGCTTGGAACTTGATGATCCTTGGGGTCTCTTCCATCCCAAGCCATTCTATGATTTGTACCACCACAAATGAAGAGCCTATGCAGGCCTTGATTGAGGTTAAGTCAGCATTGCAGACAAAATGGAATGTGTAAATCTCTTCTTTCCAGCTTATCCTATAATCATTCAGTGGAGTGATTAGGAATGAGCAGTGAGAGATTCCTGTGTGAGACAGAAGCTTCCTTGTTATTTCATCCTGAAGTCATTGATGTCATCTGTGGAGTCCTGTGGCTTGAAACTTTTTTCCACACCAGGGAAAACTCAGCTGTGTTCAATTTGCCTCTTGGTTTTTATCAATCCTGAATTTTTTTTTTACAATGTATGTTCAAAAATACCCTGGTCTTTTTTTCATTTTAGAAAAGCAGTCTGGAGTACTTGATTCTGCAGCTGTAGAAAGAGATTTCATTGGGAAATTGATTGATGTTCTGAAAAATAAGGAAGCTGGCATTAAGCAAGAAAAATTCATCAGAACTCGTGCTGGTGAGTTCACTAACTTAGGTAGAGTTGCTAATTCTTTCTTTTGACAAAGGGGATGTGAATTCTTAAGTAGACTAAAATTTTATGTACAAGCTATTAAAGATAAGCCAGGTAATTAAGCATACCTAATTAGTTGGGTATATAAAATTTCTCTTTTGTGCTTTCTTGTCTGATGTAACACAGGTTTGCTGCTCCTGATGCAGTGGCATTGTACTGGTAATGCATTATTACAAGGTGTAGATAAATCTACAGAAATTTAAAATGTGTATAATTTTTTTTAACTGTGAAATCTCAATTTTACAAGTCTGTTCAGTTTTTTCTTTCCAGCTGTCTAGGTACTGGGGGTGTGTTTTCTCCTCAGAAATAAACATGCCTTCAGAACATGTGAAATTTTTCACGCTGCAGATGATTTGTGTTAATTATTGAATCAGTTGTTTGTACTGTTTTGCATAGGTCACTCCTAAAGTAATGCCTCCTATTATCTCCATGATCCACAGATACGAAGAGCACAGTAGCACTTTAATAGAGTAAAAACTACAAAATGTTTTTTCAACATAGTCACCAGCATTAGCTCACCTAAGTGAACTAATTGAGATGCCCTTCATTTTGTGGTGACACTGTTGTGTATGGCTGTCCAGAACATGTGGTTTGTCTTTATGTTGCTACTGCTGAAATGTAGCACTCACTGCTTCACTGTGTTGATGTCCTCTGTTCTCTGTAAATGTTCAGCAAGTATCAATGAATGTCCATGAGTGCATGTTTTTCCACTGAGTAGAGCTCGGTGATAGACTTTGGCTTTGTGTGCACTTCTATGTCAGACTGCCCCATTGCTGCTATGTGTCACATGACAACAAAAAGTGATGGAATTTTGATGGGAAGGTTCAAACTCCACTGCTTTATCACCAACATCTTCCTCTTGACATGGTGGGCAATGTAATAACATAGAAGGCATTACTCACAGAGCAGCACTCATTGTTCCTTTTTTAAGCTGCAGGAGGCAGCAGGGCACCAGCTTTGTCAGCAACAATGGAACAACTTTAACCAACACAATGATGTAGTGCATGGAGGAGGAGTGGGGAAAAGAGGAAAGGAGGAGGCTGTTTGCATGCACTGATTATGCAAGGAAGTGTGAGAGCAGATGGTGGGATGGAAGTGCTGCTCAAGTCTCTCTAAAAAGTGGGTCAGAGATACTATTTTTAATTAAAAAAGAGCAAGAAAGTTGTGGTTGAACAAGAAAAAATAATTAAAGCAGGAGGGGTGTATCTTCTTTTGCATGTACATGGGGGGGGAAAATGTCAAAAGTTTTGTGGGTCCACTCTGAGACTGATACATCAGGTATACCCCACTGCCCAGGTACTTTGTAGCATTGCACTTGCAAAGAAGCATCCTCAAACTCCCCATAACACCACACGAGAACCTGCCCTAAGATAATTCTTACACTTCTCGTAGTTGCATAGCTCATTCACAGCAGTGGTGAGTCAGTGTTATGAGTTCTTAAGTCATCTTCAGCTTTTATCTTTCTATTATTGAGTTTCTTCATGGAGTCAAGTGTAAAGGCGTGTGGATTATTTTAGTAGTGGGGCCTCTCCTGGTGAGGTATGCTGAGATAATCTTCCTAAAATACTTTGGAGCCTCATGATCATGTGATTGATAGCAAGATTGAAGAGGATGTGCTGAATTCCAGTTCGTTTAACAAATTATCAACAGCAGTGTCACATTAAGGAGGTTTTAGGTCTCTACAGGATTTTCCTTGAAAATTAGTTGGCAAGACTTTATCCTCTGAATTTGGCACAAAGAAACATTCTGTCTTTGGCTTATGGCCTATGGATAGGTGTAGGCAGGCTGGTCACTGAGTCTTTTAGCTCAAGGTAATGTATAAAATGATGCATTGCTCTCTGTCTGTCCTATCCCTGGTCATCTGAGTAGTTGAGCACTCCTTGGGTACAGTGTGTTTCCTAGCTCTGTCAATAAGAAAGTTCATGCTTAGGCTTCATTCCTGTGTAAGCACAATGCTGGCATGTGGTGGACAGGTTATCACCAAATTCATCATCATAGATATTTAAGTCTATTTTTTTAAAGTAGCATACGGTAAATTAGTGTACAGCTAACACTGCATACAGAGTAAGCACAGCAATTTCTGTATGCTGTTACCAATCAATGTCTCCTTCTTTGACTTAATTCAGTACTCAGTAGGCTCTGAGCCCCTTATTATTTTATCAACTTGGTATCATTTAAAGCATAATAGAAAATGAGATCTCATAGAGCTGGGCTGCTGTGCAGTTAATTCCCCTCTGTAAATTTAGCAGAAAAAATGATGCATGCACTGAATATGCATGTTACTTTTGAATTTATCTATGGGTAATAAAGCAAGTGTTCTTGTGTCTTACTACTGATACAGTTAGATAAGGGAAGTCTTGCTTTGCATGTAGGAATGTCGTGGAATGTCCTTGTTCTTGCTAATTTATTTATGGCTTAAAAGTAGAAAAAATCATGATGCTTGTATCAGGAGAAGTGAGGAAGTTTTTATCATAGCTGTTGCTTTTTCTTCTTATGTGGACCTTTACCTCAGTTGTGTAGTAACTAGTTATTAGAAAAATGCATCACAAAAAAAAAAAACACAAAAAACAACTATCTGTCTAAGTCTCCAAGTCAATTATTCCAAAGACAGTTGATCATCTTTGAAATTTACTACAGGAAACCACAGTTGTTTCATTCAGTTAAGTCTGAAAGTTCAGGTGGGGCTTTTTAACAGTCTGGCTTGAGCTCCTATTGAGAGATTCACACTTAACTCAAACACCTTACAAACTAATTTAAGCGCTTTACTTGTTTTTTTTTCTCTTTATGCAGTATTACTCCTGTAGTACTGCCAGCAGAAGTAAGAGCTTTGGTTGTTAGTACGTGTTACTTGGAGATACAGAGAATATTTGAGCAGAATTAAACAGTTCTGTGGCTGAAATACTGAAATAAGTCTGCCAGTTTTGTCAATTTAAATTATTATGCTTATTATGGCAATGGTATCAAACCTAGGAAATCTAAAACTAAAGACGTCTGGTGTAGATGCAGACACCTGCAGTTTGTGGTGGTCAGGTGGAAGGTGCTGGCATGTGTATACATGTGAGAGCGCTGAGGGAAGCATAAGGATTTTATTTCTGTATTTATTATTTTCCAGCTTGCCCAGCAGATTTCTTTGAGCAGATCTAGTTTGTGTGTGCTGCGTGAACAAATTTCCACATGTCCTTGTATTTAAACTGGCTCAGCAAATAGTAGATTACTACTTTAATACTTTTAGTAGTAGTTCTCCATAAAAATGGAGAAAGCTCTATCTGTTTCCAGGAGGGAGCAGGTACCCATTAGTCTTTGCTGGCTCATTCTTATTCCTGAACCTGCTGGCACTTAATCTTCCTGCTTGGTAACATGCACTGTGTGGGACTCCTGCAGGCCTAGGCCATGAGGTTCCAGATTTCTACCTTTTCCTTCACCAATCTCTTAGAAAGCTTTACTATTTTGTAGTGAAATAGCATTGATACAGGCCAAATGGGGAAATTCCAACCAACAACATCAAAGTGAGAACTGAGAAGGAGTAAGTTTCTTCTGAAAAATGAGTTCTGTGAGATTCTTTCTGTTGTCTCTTCAAACAGTTCTTGGGTGGAAACCGAGGATATCCTGCGTCATGCTGGAGAACATTATTGGCTTTGAATTCATATTTCTGTTAAATAGCTTGATTTATCAGATCCATTATCAGTATTGTGTTATCTGAACAAATCTTTCAAAACTTATGTCTCCTTATTGGGCCATCAGTGTGCTAATCTGAATTGCGGTACTCAATTTTACGAATGCAATTTAGGCAATTATGAAAATATTATGTTGTTAATCTTTGGGTAGCAATCAGTTACTGCCTTTCACAATTCTCTCTTTTATCCATTCTACGGTTTTTCTTAAAGTAGAAGATGGAGGCATTTTGTTTATTGTTATAATTTTGTTATAATAATAAAAAGCTTTAAGTTTTTTTCTATTTAATCAAAATTAGATATCAGGGTAAAGGAAAGCTAGCAAAACAAATTACCTTTTTTTTTCCTCTATTTCTTCTCTAGATTTAAAATCTTGCACTTAAAAATGTGGTTGCATACAGAAAGTAAGATCTATGTAGGTCATTTGGCTATAAGGCACGCACCAGGTTGTATAATGTAGATGTGGAGATTATCACACCACTGGAAATAAGATACTGACTGCTTCTGTCATCGGAGCAGCTTGTTGGTTCAGTCTGTGCTTTACTTTCTAAACAGCCTGTGCTTTGTTACCCTATATCTGTGTGATGTATGGTTCTCATTCAATGTCTATTCTGGTGCCTGGTTTTGTTCTTCTTGTCACCTGTCCCTTCCTTATCCTCCAAGGAAGAGGGTATGGAATACACGAACTTGGAGCAATGAAGCATCAGCAAAGTATGCTCATGGAACAATAATTGGTACTGGCAGCTATTCTCTGTAGACAGACATACAATGACATTTAAATCTGTCACCACAAATGGAGGTTGAGCATTCAAGCATGTCTAGTCCGAAGATGGAAAAGAGAGAATATGTGAAAAAACAAGAAGTAGAACTGAAAACCAATGTAGTTTCAATGTAGATCCTGTTGTATAAATCTCCCTTCCTTCAGCGGAAGGACAGGCAGACTGCTTTTAAACTTTCAGATTTTCTTCTAGGTAGGTAGTTGTTATGCAGTTAAAATACACTCCTTTTTTCTTTTTCTCTCTGAATTTAACTGTGTGCTTACAGTTAATCACCTTTGGTTCTTATTTCTGTAAAATTATAGTCCTAGATCTTGGAACACTTCTGTACTTTTGGAGCTTATTTACTGATGAAGTTTAAAACTTTCTGTTCTCTTTGCTAGTGTCTCTTCTAACGTCTGTAGGTGTCTATGAGCAAATGGGCGGATGCCTGGCAGCACACAATTAACGTGTGCATTATTAGAAACCAGTTCTTCATTCAGATGTGCTTCTATGTGTCAGAAGAAACTTTAGTGAATGAATTAGTCTGGTATTAAGTTGTCACAAAGTATCTAGCAGACCCCCATGTATTTTACTTGCTTGTTAAAGTTCTCAACTTCGTATTTTTAATTGATTTGTTCTTTTATTTTACAGTAACTTTTTGTTGGTTTTTTTATTCTATTTTTGTGCAACATAGATGAATGTCTATTTTTTTTAGTGTAGTTAAACCAAATACCAGTGCACATCTTATGGTTTTTCAAGGAAAATGATCTGATGGTGTTTATCTCTGCAAACTTTCATGATCCTACCCAAGGAACAAAAATTCTTGAACTGCATTTTACAGTACTGTAACTCTTATTCATCTGTCTGTGAAGTATCACTGTGTCATTAGTGAATTCAATACACCAGCTTGTAAGGAGGAATAAATTGCTATATGGTGATTGATTTTAGAACTGTGACAGTTGCACTTAAATCATGCATTTTCCTTGTCTGTAAGGCAAAGCTTACCAGTTTCCACTTTGGTTAGTCTTAACTGTGGATCCACTTAATCTTTGTAAGGATTGGCTGTGTTTCTGAAGATATGCCTGGTTTTCTTATGAAATTCCCCCTGCGGTGGCTTGCCTGCTTCAGGTGACATTAATTACAGCATATTTAGAAAGTGTTTTGTGTTTTTATTGATCACTGTTGTAAAGATTTGTGTTTTGGTTATGCCAAGGCATCCCCATAGGAGTTTAATGGCTATGCACTGGTTGTCACACTGAAATACCAAGAAAAAGTAAAATTCAATTTAAGGGAAATTCCTGAGAATGAATGGAACGCAACAAGGAAGGATTGCTGAAGTGATAGACTATCCATTTGAGTACTTAAGTTGAAACAAACTTACCACGAGTGTAGTCAATATTGTCTGCCTTCTTTTTGACTGCCAGAATACAGCTCTGGAAGGGGAGTGTTGTGTTAGCATTAGCTGTATGCAGAGGCATCCACCAGCCTTCTGGTAATGCTTACTGTATTGTTTGGTTTCCTCACTTCTCATTTCATTAAAGACAGTCAAGTGTTTCATTGGGCTTCAGGAGTTGTATAAAAAAACAAAATTGGTATTAAGGTAGAGGAAACAGAATTCCCTATTTAAATAGTTGAAAATGATGATATCTCTTAAAAACATGTAGTGCAGCTCAGCTTCATTATACGTTTAAGCTCGTGAAGTAATGAAATTGCAACATAAAAAAGAACTTCCTCATGTTGGTTGTCTATATTGATTGGCTCTGTTTAAAGAAGTGGAAAATTTCCCTCAAAGCACTGTGTGAAGTTTTAAATCCATCCTTAGATGCCCATCTGAAATGTAATCTCTGTTTATGTTTATTACATGCCATTGCCAAGGGAGTAGATAAGAGTGAAAGATCTTGTTTAAACAAGGTCATGTAAAAGTTTCTTGAAGGATCTTTGAAGCCTGAGGGGAGATTATTTTTAAAGTAATTACATTTCTTAACAAAAAAAACACACACACAAAAAAAACCCACAAAATAACCCCACATAGCTACAGGTTGTTTGAAATGTTTTTCAGTGTTACTGCAATAGCCTCTGATTCGATACGCAAGAAGTAGTACTAGATTTACTAATAAATATATGCAGTATCATTAACTGGTGTAACTCTTTGGGGTTCTTATCCTCTTTTCTCTTAGGAGACTATTCAAGGAGGCATCTGTTATGCAAGTGCCTGCAGTTGTTATCTGGATTCTGATTTAAATTGTGTATTACTGTTATTACAGTCATTGCTTCCAGGCTTGACACTGGGTTTGTTTTTTATTAAATAGATAATATGAGGTTGCACGGATAGAAGACCAGTAATTGTCTTCGCCTGCTGTAGTAATTGACACTTTGTTTTGTTGACAGAAATTACTGGGTTATCAGAGGAAGAACTGGATGCTCTCCAGTCTTTTTGCATCCTTAAGATAAGGCGGATGCTGAAACAGAGGATCTCTAAGCAGGCAAGTGGTGACACATCAAGAAAGCAGCAGTGCGGGTTCGCATCTGAGGCAAGTGACTTGAATGGCATCGTTCCCGACCGGCTAATGAACAGAATCCGTGTGAAAAACTTCCAGGAGACCCTAAACCAGGTACAGTGTGTGATGGTAGCAACGATGGTGAATTATGTTATCAACTGAGATCATCAGTTACTGCAGTCCACAGTATGCTCTAGAAGCCTTGTTTTCCAGTTACGTTTGCACCCATTACTTATAGAAGTATTCTGTATATTGCTGGTTAACTCTAGTATTGCAAGTATTTCAAAGGCACAAGCCGCTTCTTGCCCCCAGCTTTCTTCCCTTTAGACATTAATAATACTGAAAATTAAGGTGTGTCCAATAGGATCTTGGTTTCCTCAGTTCCTTTATTGAGAACCATCGATATCATCTTTACACAGTTGGATGTGCTGTTCTTTATCACCAGCCCAGTATATTTGCCCCCCTCTGCCAGGTAGTCATTCTAACACAGCAGTTCTGTTAACTCTGCATCTTTCCAGAGGATTGAGACTGGTAGTGTTTTGGTCAGCAATACTTGCATTCTTGCTTTGTGCAGATGGATTGGAATATATGCTTGTAGCAGTCATTGCCTACAGATACCTTTACTCATAAATCTGGGCTTTGGCAAATGCCTGTGCCTTGCTTGAAATTGGTACAGAATGTCTGTATCTGCCAAAATGTTTCTGATTTAAAAAAAAAAAAAAAAAAGAATAGTAGTTACAGTCATTTATTTCACCTTCACTCTATCACATCTACTGGTTTTAATCTGTTGCTAAACAGCATAGCAAAAGTGACTGACATATTCCTCTGTTAGCCAGGTGAGCAGGATGGTATACTTTTAAGTCAGTTCTGGCATTTATTGAGGCTACCTGCTGAAATCTCAACCAGTATAAATAAGCAAGTTATGTTCTTTTATGCTATTAGCACTAACCAACCCACCATTCTGTAGAGTTCTTATTGCCTTTTCATTTGTATTACAGTGTAATAATGGATTTTCTAAGGAAAGTAAATTTGATTGCTATGTCTACTTACTTTTGTGTTTACTGCCACATAATAACATTTTTATGCAGAGTAGGAGAAATCAAGAGTAAGAGCACAGGCTTGAGACATGGCTCTCTAGGAGTGATTCTGTTGCTCTTGCAGTAATGTATTAGGCCTATATAACAAGATGAAACCTGTGTAAATAAAATCAGATACAGATTATTGGTCATTCATAAACATATTGGGATTTGTGTGGTGTTATTAAATATGCTCAAGGTTTCATGAAGAATAAACTAACAAGTGAAATTAGTACCATTTATCTTGCAAAGAAAACTGCTAATATAATTTTGTTTGTATTCTGCTGTGGAGTTGCATGTAGATGTTTGAACCAATTGGTTCAGGATTTATTTTCCTCTTAAAATTTGTGAAGATGATCATAAACTCTGTGGCTTGTACTTAAGGTTGTATGTGTATTATCAATGTAGGTACTCAGCAACAGCCTTGTTACGGACAGGCTGTTCTATATGGTAGAATAATTGCTGATTAACAATTGTTGTTACTCAGTTGTGATGATCAAGTCTTCATACTCTCTTAGCTTGCTGGAAGCATGGGATAAAACACATTCATTTAACTTAATTGAGCCTTCAGGAATTAATATTAGGTGTTGTGGAAGACTGGCTATCATGCACTGACTAGCTCTCTGGAACATAGATTACTCATCAAGCAGTAGTAACTAATGGCTGATGGTTCTCCTAATGTATTTGATGCTAACAAATTATGTAGAAATTGCACTGGTAAGATTGAAATTTATAATGAGTGCTCACCCATGAGTTGCACCGCTTAAAACATTTTGTTGGCTGGTGTAACTGCTCACAAATCTGTTAATTTGCAGTCATTACTTTTTTGACTATTATAGTTCAGGTGGAAGGAATTAGTACTGTGTATACAGCCTCAAGTGTCAGGGAAGCATTGTCTGTTACAAGAAGGACTAGTGTAGTGCAGCTCAGTGCTATGGCTTTGAGATACAGAATTTTAAGTGAAACTATGCTATCAGCACTGGCACGGGCAGTGCATAAGGAAAAGCAAATATATTTAGTGTGAAGGCATTCAGACAGGCTTATCAAGATCACACAGTGACAAAGACTGTGAAGTTAAGTACAGCTGCCTACAGAAGATTTGTTTTTAGAGTATATGTATTTTTAATTGATAATTTTTAATGGAGTAGCCATCTTGCTGGGACAGACACTGCTCATTGCATCAAAGTCTCATCCTTCAGGTGGCAGAAACTCAAGTGCACAGATCTTCACTGTGTCCTGACTGTAAGAAGAAGAAGGCAGAACTGGCTGAAATTGCCTTTCTCAGACAGAAGAAGACACAAATGGAAAGTGCTCTACTCCAGGAAAAAATGGAAGAGCAAATTTATTCCAGAGTAAGCAAGTGTATCACAGTTCTTTTAGTAACACCTTATACTTACTATAACTAAAGAATTCTTAAGACAGATTTTGTCCTAATTTATAGTGATGTAGTCAAATTGATCTGAATGCAGTACAATTCAGGATGGAACTTGGCTTCAAGTTGTTATGGAGCCATGAGGCTGGCATGCTGATGAAGTAATTTAAGCTTCCTTGATTTATATAAGCTGAAGGTCTTTTTCATGATGTCCTGGAACTGTTTTGGGTACACTTTGATTAGTTCCCCACAGTTTTTTCTGATGGACTGTCCAGAACAAAATGACAAATAACAAAATAATGTAGAAGTTAGCTCTTCCTGTTCTAGTCTTACTCCAAATCCTTTGCCTTAAGAGTTGCAGAATTAGATCTTGCAGTGGATGTTATGGAGGCTGAGGCAGCTTGCAGCTTAGTCTGTTTCTAAGGCTTTTTCTTAACCATGACAGGGGTGTGGTTTTTTTTATTTTTTTCAATGTTCATTTGAATATGATCACACTGGAGAAGTGTCTTCTGGAAGAGAATTTGACTTTTTGTAAAGGTAGCAGGTATTTACTGCTTATAGAGTTTGAATGCCAAAGTTTTCCTGTTACACTATTTGTAGAAACACAAGTGTACTTGCTTTGTGTTCCCAAGTATTAATTATTCTAAGTTGCAGTGATATCAGCTTTAGAGTAGGGCTTTTGTTTTTGTGCATGCCTGTGTATATTGACTTTTTTCTTTCTAGTGGTGTATATTTTTTTTTCCTCAAGATTGACTTAAAATTTTGTAAGGTGACTGTCACTTCTTCCCAACTCATTATGGCAGAGGAAAGTAGGGTCTAATGAAAGCTTTGTGGGAACCTAGAGAACTTAGAAAGGAGGAGGGAAAAGGTAGCCTTTTAGCATGTTTTGTCATCTCTTCAGAAATGCTTTATGTAGCATTTTACTGCCACATACCTTTGTGTTCTGTGTTTCTGCATATACTATAGTAGAGTTTGGAAATGACTGGCATCTACCATCCTCTACAGATGTGGTGAAACTTCTTTAAGGATTGTCTTCTGTCTTTGCTAACATAGGTTCATGTTTTATAGTTAGAAAATCCTTCTGGAATAGATTGAGTGTAATGTAGGCTGGAATTTATGGAATTCCCTGCCTGTTCTGTGGCAATTCTTCAGGATATCTCAAGGAAGAGTTCTACCACTTCTTGATACAGAGCGAAACTGAAAGCAAGTTGTTTCTGAGCAGTGGATAGAAATGGCTCTCTGAAGCCCCAAGGCTTTTTCTGCATTTGTGAACAGATTGGGAATTAGGGGACTGTACCACACATTCCATTTTTTCCTATTAATGCTGGCTTCCCGATTATTTTTTTTGGCATCCATTTTATCTGTAGTTGAAATGTGAGAACTTCAGTCTCAAGTCAGGCTTCATTTTTCTCACTTTTCTCCTTGCTTCTGTGGAAAAGGCAGTAATTTTTTCTCTTTTGCATCCCTGGGGAAGAAACCGTTGGACAGCAGACAGTGTGGTGTATGAGCTGCACACAATGAGCTGCCATTGAGTTCCTCGCCATTGATGTTGGCAGCCATCCACAGATGGCAGAAGTGATGTGTGGTCTCTACTAACCAGCATAGCTTTCTGCTTGCATGCTGTGTGGGACAGATTACTGGCCACATCATTCAACGAAGTTTTTAAACAAGGTGCTTTAAAAATACAGTGAAATTATGATGATGGGTACAGCCAACCTATTTGCTCTTGAGGGACTGAATATAGCTGCTATTGGCAGACCTATGATACAAGTATGTGACAAATGACTGTGATCCAAAACTTAATAATCTTCATGTTCCCTTTTTATTTCAGGATGTGCTCACCCTTATAGGAGAAACACTCAGAAGCTTTCCTAAACTTTCAGAGGATCCCAGGAACTTATGGCAAAAGCTGAAAGACAAAGGTCAGAAAACGTAAAGCATGAAAGTTGTAAACAAAACTCAAGGACATGAAGTACTTGAAAAGTTTTCTGTGTCTGGCTACATACTGAATACCAGCTATTGTGGATGTAACTTGTTTTGTCAGTGATGAATTGGGTGGTGGTTTAATATTCTTGCAGGTGGAACCAGATATACCCAGTGTGCTGACGTCTGGGTTATGATTCAACTTTACACTTCCTCAAATGCAAATATTGCATTGCAATCCAGCTAGCTTGGCTTTTTCGAATTATGAAAGCCAGTGTTTTCTGTTATTTGTCTGACAAGTGATGAGTTGTTTTTTGTTGTTTTATTGTTGTTATTATTTTGTTAGGATTGCTTTTGGGATATCAGAACAGCTTCTATCCATAAGAAAAATGATTCTGTTTTCTGGAGCAGGGAAGTGTAATTACTGGGTTTCAGCTCAATCTTTGCCCACCATCTTGTGTTAAATTGGAAGTGAGAGTCCCAGATGAAGAAGAAAAAGCAGGTGGCAAAGTAACTGTGGAAAGAAGTGAAATGGAATTGGGTATTTATAGTACTGTAATAATGAGACCATAACAGAAATTAATCTGCGACACTGAGGATGCCAACACGACAAATGATAATAAATTAATCATAGAACCTGTCTAGGTTAGGTGTCTAGGAAGGGAAAATGTAAGTTTAAAATGGCATAGGGTGTCAAATAATATTTTTGGCATTTTTTAATATACTTTTTAACTTGTAATTTTATATGATTTTCAAGGTGGCAAAAACCATCTTTCAATAACATGCCTAGATGAAAGTTCAGTATTCTGTGTGCTTCCAAATAAAATGGCTGGGGAGCTCAATGGGTTGGACAACAAAATTATTACCTTCATCGCAGCCTAAAAAGATACTTGCTGCTCTTTGGACATGAGTGCACCTCAGCTTTCTGATTATTGCTGACAGCAAGAGCTCACTGCATTGCTCATGCAGTGACCTTGTGGCCATTGGACTTGCATGAGTCACAGTTACTGACTGTCATCAGTCTCCAGTTTCCTGACTTCTGTGCATTTAGATCTCTTGGAGGCTGTAGGAATCCTGAAGGAATATCCTTATCTATGAACTGAGTGCATAAAGGATATTGCTGCTTAATAGCTCAATTGTTTATTAAGAAAAATAGGATAACATTTCACTTACAAAAAAAAAAGTATTTTGGAGCAAGAATATGTACTGTCGCAGTTGATATTGTATTTTATATCCTTTTAATTATTAAATATGGTTATATTGTTTTTAAGAGTGCTGTTCAGCCTCTTTGTTTTCATTTCTCACAAACCAGAGAAGAGCTGGAAAAGAAATGCTGGGATATAGCCAGTTAGACCCACCTGCCTTTTGGTGCTTATAGACCTGCCTTGAACAAATTGGTCCTGAGCAGATTGAACCCCCAAGTGAAAACATAATGCAACCTTAAATTCTTCAAAGCTAGTTGTCCTCGTTGCTTCCTTTGTGATTTCTTCTAGTTTTTTTTTGTAAGTCAGTGGGTTTTGTAGTCCATTCAGTATTCCCTGAAAGTTGGCTGTAATTTTTAAATTGTCACTGCAGGTTACATGGCTACATACATAATGAGCAAGTTCCTGCTTGGTTTTTCACGTTATTCTCTGATCCTTAGAAATGTTTGAATCCCTTAAATCTCCTGCCTTCTAATCTTTTAAGCCTATTCTTTTTATATACACCATCTCTGCTCCTTATTTAGCCTTAGAGTATGCTCCTTGTTTCCCTTGAGCCTTTTGAAGTCTCTGGTGATCTGCGTAGGCAAAAGACATACAGTATTCCACAGTAATCTGTATAGATTCTTGTGAGGGCAGGCACATATATAGAACTAGTAATCAGGAATAATTCTTTTGAGAGTGTGATCTTTGTTGTTGCTGATGAGTACATCTTTTAACCATTACAAAAAGGATTTTAGGACTCTTAAAGATGGACTGATCATTTCTATATGAAAAAAAGATATTTTGATGTTTTGTTTTCAGTATTTAGATCTTTTTATGGGAATACTGAAATATTTCCGTCCAACTGTTTTGTCAAAGCTTTGTGTAAATGCATTGTTATGTGACTTATACATTAGTTATTTGGGCTGGGATTCTGCCAATATTTATCTGTATACTAGCACTCACATTTTCATCTCACAGAGGCCATATGGTTCTGTTTGCATAAATGTTACAAAGGCAACTCAGGTACCTCCTCTGAAAAAGTCAAAGCCTTTGCCTTTTGTCTTTTGCTTGCTTTTTCCTACTGGCTACTGCAGTTATTTCCTTTAACTCAGATATCTGAATGCTTGTCTTGTGATTTTCTGTGGCAGCTACTGAGGACATGGGATGGAATGAATGATCTAGATATCTCAGTTTATTTCATAATCCTGTGGTGTTTGAGAATAGCAATCTAAAAACTGATGTGGAGGCCAATAGAAAATGGCAACAAAAGTAAATTGTCTCTTTCTGCTCATAGGAACCTCCCCTCTTGCACCATCCTCAGCAGTAGATTTTTTTTTGTTTTGGATCCAGAGAACACTGTAAAAACTAAGTTCAAGAATATATTAATATATAATATAAAATATCCCTTGTTGGTACTTGCTAGGGTGTGAAAGGAGTAATGTTGGATCAGGGGTGGTGATTCATGCTTTATGCAGCTGTAGTGCTGCAATAAATTAATCTACCTACTGCTAGAAGTTCTGGAGCTTTTGCTTTCTAGCCTTTGTGGTACACATAGTTGTGTTATGTAATCTAAGAAATCATTGGTGATGTTGGACAGGTTATTTTTCTTAACTCTGCACTGACTTGGAAGGGTTTCTCATATACATTGTTTTGTTATACACAAACTGATTTCATGTTGTTATTCTTCATTATTGTCTGTTTGGATAAAATTATGTTCTTCAAACTACCATTGAAATCAGTTTCTTGTGGACTTTGACTGTATAGCTTCCATTTTCACTCTCCCCGTGTTCCTCTGTAGGAAAGCTGAACCTGATGTCCAGGCTAGTCATTCTGTGGTCTTGTTCCAAACCATCTGTTGGGACACGGGACTTGTTTCTCTCCAAGGATAAGCTACCATCTCACTTGGAGTAGTTTACCAGCACTCACTGCATAGAAATGAAGCTTCATTGTAATTAACTTGTCTGGATACAGATTTCCAGATACTTGTGTGTCTTAGTCACCTGCCAGCTTAAACNCAGTTATTTCCTTTAACTCAGATATCTGAATGCTTGTCTTGTGATTTTCTGTGGCAGCTACTGAGGACATGGGATGGAATGAATGATCTAGATATCTCAGTTTATTTCATAATCCTGTGGTGTTTGAGAATAGCAATCTAAAAACTGATGTGGAGGCCAATAGAAAATGGCAACAAAAGTAAATTGTCTCTTTCTGCTCATAGGAACCTCCCCTCTTGCACCATCCTCAGCAGTAGATTTTTTTTTGTTTTGATCCAGAGAAACACTGTAAAACTAAGTTCAAGAAATATATTAATATATAATATAAAATATCCCTTGTTGGTACTTGCTAGGGTGTGAAAGGAGTAATGTTGGATCAGGGGTGATTCATGCTTTATGCAGCTGTAGTGCTGCAATAAATTAATCTACCTACTGCTAGAAGTTCTGGAGCTTTTGCTTTCTAGCCTTTGTGGTACACATAGTTGTGTTATGTAATCTAAGAAATCATTGGTGATGTTGGACAGGTTATTTTTCTTAACTCTGCACTGACTTGGAAGGGTTTCTCATATACATTGTTTTGTTATACACAAACTGATTTCATGTTGTTATTCTTCATTATTGTCTGTTTGGATAAAATTATGTTCTTCAAACTACCATTGAAATCAGTTTCTTGTGGACTTTGACTGTATAGCTTCCATTTTCACTCTCCCCGTGTTCCTCTGTAGGAAAGCTGAACCTGATGTCCAGGCTAGTCATTCTGTGGTCTTGTTCCAAACCATCTGTTGGGACACGGGACTTGTTTCTCTCCAAGGATAAGCTACCATCTCACTTGGAGTAGTTTACCAGCACTCACTGCATAGAAATGAAGCTTCATTGTAATTAACTTGTCTGGATACAGATTTCCAGATACTTGTGTGTCTTAGTCACCTGCCAGCTTAAACCACACTGCTATGAAATACAGTCACTAAATGTTTGATGCTGAGAGGTCATCATGTCCCTTTTTGGGTAGGGCTACGTGGAAAACGTGGGACCTGGTCCCACAGCTTGCATCAGTCTTACATCTTTGAAGCTGTATTAGAAAAGGAAACGCTTCAGGCTCCCTTGGAGCCACTGCCTTTTCATAAATCCATCTCAGTCATAATTCTATTACATGACAAGAATTTCTTGTGTTTTTTTTTTTAAGCACAACCAGTTTGATCAGGTTCCAAGAAGAGGATCTGAAATCCGCTTGTTGATACTGGGAACTTGACAAAAACTTTGATCTGGTGCTGTTGAAGACATGTTTTTGCTGTTGGAAGGGATTGTGTTTCTCTATGATGCTGTTTGGTGACACAGCATCCAGGTTCTTCAGGAAAAATCTCAACTGTCACTTTCTGTGAAGTTACTGTAAATCATACACATAGGTATAAGGAAGAGTGCTTCAAACTACGTGCATTTAAAGCTATTTGAAATATACATGTGTTCTCCAAATTGTGATTTTATTACNGATTCATGCTTTATGCAGCTGTAGTGCTGCAATAAATTAATCTACCTACTGCTAGAAGTTCTGGAGCTTTTGCTTTCTAGCCTTTGTGGTACACATAGTTGTGTTATGTAATCTAAGAAATCATTGGTGATGTTGGACAGGTTATTTTTCTTAACTCTGCACTGACTTGGAAGGGTTTCTCATATACATTGTTTTGTTATACACAAACTGATTTCATGTTGTTATTCTTCATTATTGTCTGTTTGGATAAAATTATGTTCTTCAAACTACCATTGAAATCAGTTTCTTGTGGACTTTGACTGTATAGCTTCCATTTTCACTCTCCCCGTGTTCCTCTGTAGGAAAGCTGAACCTGATGTCCAGGCTAGTCATTCTGTGGTCTTGTTCCAAACCATCTGTTGGGACACGGGACTTGTTTCTCTCCAAGGATAAGCTACCATCTCACTTGGAGTAGTTTACCAGCACTCACTGCATAGAAATGAAGCTTCATTGTAATTAACTTGTCTGGATACAGATTTCCAGATACTTGTGTGTCTTAGTCACCTGCCAGCTTAAACCACACTGCTATGAAATACAGTCACTAAATGTTTGATGCTGAGAGGTCATCATGTCCCTTTTTGGGTAGGGCTACGTGGAAAACGTGGGACCTGGTCCCACAGCTTGCATCAGTCTTACATCTTTGAAGCTGTATTAGAAAAGGAAACGCTTCAGGCTCCCTTGGAGCCACTGCCTTTTCATAAATCCATCTCAGTCATAATTCTATTACATGACAAGAATTTCTTGTGTTTTTTTTTTTAAGCACAACCAGTTTGATCAGGTTCCAAGAAGAGGATCTGAAATCCGCTTGTTGATACTGGGAACTTGACAAAAACTTTGATCTGGTGCTGTTGAAGACATGTTTTTGCTGTTGGAAGGGATTGTGTTTCTCTATGATGCTGTTTGGTGACACAGCATCCAGGTTCTTCAGGAAAAATCTCAACTGTCACTTTCTGTGAAGTTACTGTAAATCATACACATAGGTATAAGGAAGAGTGCTTCAAACTACGTGCATTTAAAGCTATTTGAAATATACATGTGTTCTCCAAATTGTGATTTTATTACTATTNGATTCATGCTTTATGCAGCTGTAGTGCTGCAATAAATTAATCTACCTACTGCTAGAAGTTCTGGAGCTTTTGCTTTCTAGCCTTTGTGGTACACATAGTTGTGTTATGTAATCTAAGAAATCATTGGTGATGTTGGACAGGTTATTTTTCTTAACTCTGCACTGACTTGGAAGGGTTTCTCATATACATTGTTTTGTTATACACAAACTGATTTCATGTTGTTATTCTTCATTATTGTCTGTTTGGATAAAATTATGTTCTTCAAACTACCATTGAAATCAGTTTCTTGTGGACTTTGACTGTATAGCTTCCATTTTCACTCTCCCCGTGTTCCTCTGTAGGAAAGCTGAACCTGATGTCCAGGCTAGTCATTCTGTGGTCTTGTTCCAAACCATCTGTTGGGACACGGGACTTGTTTCTCTCCAAGGATAAGCTACCATCTCACTTGGAGTAGTTTACCAGCACTCACTGCATAGAAATGAAGCTTCATTGTAATTAACTTGTCTGGATACAGATTTCCAGATACTTGTGTGTCTTAGTCACCTGCCAGCTTAAACCACACTGCTATGAAATACAGTCACTAAATGTTTGAAGCTGAGAGGTCATCATATCCCTTTTTGGGTAGGGCTACGTGGAAAACGTGGGACCTGGTCCCACAGCTTGCATCAGTCTTACATCTTTGAAGCTGTATTAGAAAAGGAAACGCTTCAGGCTCCCTTGGAGCCACTGCCTTTTCATAAATCCATCTCAGTCATAATTCTATTACATGACAAGAATTTCTTGTGTTTTTTTTTTTAAGCACAACCAGTTTGATCAGGTTCCAAGAAGAGGATCTGAAATCCGCTTGTTGATACTGGGAACTTGACAAAAACTTTGATCTGGTGCTGTTGAAGACATGTTTTTGCTGTTGGAAGGGATTGTGTTTCTCTATGATGCTGTTTGGTGACACAGCATCCAGGTTCTTCAGGAAAAATCTCAACTGTCACTTTCTGTGAAGTTACTGTAAATCATACACATAGGTATAAGGAAGAGTGCTTCAAACTACGTGCATTTAAAGCTATTTGAAATATACATGTGTTCTCCAAATTGTGATTTTATTACTATTCAGTATGATTTTCAGAAAATGACTTTTTATCTCCACTCTAAAAACTAATGCCACTGTAATATGTGCAAATTTTAACTGCTTGCAACAGAGTTGATGTTCTAAATGCCATTGTTCATAAAAAAATAAATTTGTGGGTATGTATAAATCCTATAGGTACTAAGTTAGCTGATTGCATAAAAACAGTGCTCAGTGTTCCTTTTTGCCATGCAACTGATTCTGGAGATCTTTGCCTGCACCAGCAGCAATGTGATCTGTGTGGGGAGAGACTGGGAAATGAGGGGGAGTGCTTCCTTCTGTCAGTGAGGTACTAGCTCCTGTTGTCTGAAGGGTCAATATACCTTT
>VXAB01010291.1:46861-86259 GCA_013399175.1 Odontophorus gujanensis | reverse complement strand
ACTGAGATCAGGCTGACAGGCCAGTAGTTCCTCCTTCCAATGACTTGTGTAGACAGGTGTCACTTTGGCCTAGTTTTCTGGGACCTCCCCAGTTGACTAGGACTGCTGATAAATGATGGAAAGTGTCTTGGCAACCACTTTTTCCAGCTACCTCAGCACCCTAGAGTGGATCTCATCTGGCCCAATGGACTTGTGACAGTCCAGGTAGTGTAGCAGGTGGTTAACTGTTTCCTCTAGAATTATGAGGGGTTTAACTTGCTCCACATCCCTGTCTTCCAGCTCAGGAGATAATATTATGGCAATGGTAACTCTCCTTTTTCATTTATCTTGATTTTAAACTTCTTGGGGTTGGAGGTTGCTTCACCTTGTTCCTTGGTCTTATTACCTTTTTCTTCCATTGAGGGCTGTAGTGGCATTCAGAACCTCACACTCTGCAATGATGTTGTGCTCTATTTGAAGCAAAAGAGGTGGAAGGATGAAAAACTGGGCTTTCTAATCCATTGTTGTACTTTGTCATGCATGCAAGAACCACAAAGAGATTGGAAGTAGGATTTCTTTCAAGTCAGTGCCCTACCCAAACTGGTTTGAGCTGTTGTGATATTATCATCTGATCTGAATGATGATTGAATGTTGTGATAGTTTGTATGCCTGGTATAACTTCTTCAAAATCTTGCAGATGCAAGGGGTGTCTTAATCTTCAGTTGTACTGGCTGAATGCCTCTTCTCTCTCTGCTCATCTAATTGGAAAATGAAGAGTCCTATAATAGTAAGGGCTGGAGAACTGTGAAGATTGGGGCACAGTGAGACTGGAGGGGGAGGGAATAACACGAAGTTCAATGAGAGGAAATGCAAAGACATGATCCTGGAAAGGAATAACTTAGTGCAGAGTGTGCACTGAGGGCCACCTGGCTAGGAAGTCATTTTGCAGAGAAGGACCTGGGGTTCTGGTGGACACCTTGCTAAATGTGAGCCAGCTGCATGCTCGATGGCACCCTGAGATGCATTATAAAGAGCATTTCTAATAAGTTGAGAGGGTGATTATTCACTTCTACACAGTTGAACCTCTAGTGTTATGCTTAAGTTTAGAGAGGACTATTCACATTATCTTGAAGAAACTTTCCATTAAAAAAACATCCAAAACGTTCTTCAATATCTGTGCTCTAATTTAATTCAAACAGACTAAATTGTTCTTCCATTGTTGGGTTGTTTGCATGCGTGAGTCATAAGTCTACAGTGTGTTTTGTCTGAGAATTATAAATATGCAAACTAGTATCTCGGGAATTCCCATTAACATTTAATAGCATATATTAGAATGGTTCAGATATTTACAAAAGAAAAAAATATATATTTTTTTTGCCTGGAACAAACAGTGAACTGGATTTGTTTGAACAAACTTTTAATGCTTTTAATGAAAGTGTATTAAATTATCTGTAATCTGAATGCAAAGTGTGCGTCCTTACCTAGACATGGGCTTTGTTTCCATGGCTCATAGTTTCATATCTTTATATTTTAGCCAGCTAAAATGTGAAGTAAAGCCAAAGTTGGTATAAGCTCAGAAGGACAAAATCTGGTCCTTGTTTTGTAGTGTCCTCAGGACAGCCATTGTCTTTTGTTCAGTTTTCTGAGTTTGATTTCTGAAAGTTAATGCAACTTATTGGAGAGAAGCAAAGGGTCAAACTAATGTGTGACAAACTAATCTCAAATGTTATTTCAGTTATTGGCATCTGCCAAATGTTGAATTATGAAAAGAAGAAAGAATGTTGATTGTCAGCTTTTTTACTTCACCGAGACTCCTTGCCATCTCGTGTGGGCAAAACTTACCTCTGTGTTTGATAGTAATTTGGTAATGAATAATGTTGTCATTAGTGTTATTATTGAAAAGAATAATGTGATCTTATACTGAACCATTAAAAGCACATATAATCAATAATCAAAATGCTTGGTTGGAGGCCACACTTATATGGATTTTTAGTTGCCACTGCTTCGGGTGTTGTTTTTTTTTCTTTCTGTCATGATAACTCTGTTTTCTGATTCTTTGTTTCAGCTGAAGGAATGACTGCGTTCTGTGAACATATGAAATCTTCAGCTTCAGTGAAAGGATGAGGGCCAGACATTTTAAGTGAGGTACTGCAGTTTTGTTGTTTTAATAGGAAGCTGATTGTTAACCTTCAGGTTAACTCAGGTTTATTTCCTGTGTCTTCCTGATTTTATTTGTTGAGGAAGAGAGGTCAATAAGCTCATGTAAACCAGTAGTAAGTGAAGCAATTTTATGATACTATTCTCAAGTGAACACAAAAGCATCTTTTCAAGGATCACTGACCTGAAACTACAAACACGCTCCTTGTGGATTACTATAAAACATCTGTGATCCCAGGAGGAGGAGAATCTTTGGTTTCTATTTTGTGTCTCTTTCATGTACTCAAGCATACACAGCATTTTCAAATCAAATGCTGAATTCCTTCTAGCATTTGTATCATCTTTAATAAGTACTGGCTTTTTAATGTAGTTTCAGGCTTGCTTTCTATCTGCCTTCAACTTGTAAATTTTTCTGCTGCCTTTCAAATTGTATCTTCTGCTTTTATTGCATTACAGAAGATTGTGCCTCCTCTCCATATTTGCATCTTTTTGATGTGAAAACATTTGTATGAAATGTATCCGTCATGTACCAAACCTGATATGTAAATGATGCTTTTTTCCTCCTTCAGAGCTAGTGTAGCAAGGCATCTACTAATACATTTCTGCACGAAATTGCAGATGAAAGCTGGAGTGGGAGTGAGAGCAAATGAAAGTGGAGATGAGGGAGGAAGGAATGGGAGAAGAGTAGAAGGGGAAAAGGACTTCAGAAAGTGAGATGTAGCAGTAAGTTGCTACTTGTTTTTCACCACATCTATAAACTCAGAACAAAGGGACAGATTTCATGGGTATTATAAATATGTACGTAAGACCACCAAAGCAATTTGACACTTTCTGCACTGCCTAATTGGACAAGAGTAAATCTCTTAAAAGTAGAGGAAGGAATTTAGGTAAGATGTTAGAGAGTTTATTCAGAAGGTGGTGAAGCACTAGCACAGGCTGCCTGGAGAAGCTGTGGGTGCACCATGCCTGGAGGTGTTCAAGACAAGGCTGGATGGGGCCCTGGGCCACCCTGATGTGGTGGATGACAATCCTGTCTGTGGCAGGAGCTATGAACTAGATGATCTTTAAGGTTCCCTCCAACCTAAGCCATTCTGTGATTCTTTGATTTTCAAAATGCTTATACATACTAGTACAGATCTGTCATTATCTTCGGATGCTTGAAATACATTTGGAAGTCTTGAGGTTTCAAGTCTGATCAGCTTTCAGCTGAGAGCCAGCTAGGTTTCATAATTCCCAGTAAGTTCTGTGTACTTTAAGGGTATGGGTTTAAATAATAAACATTGGGTTGCTACAGCACAGCAGCATACTTCTGATGTGTTTGTAATATATCACTGGGTTTTTAAGTGTTAAGCACCNTTTTAATGTAGTTTCAGGCTTGCTTTCTATCTGCCTTCAACTTGTAAATTTTTCTGCTGCCTTTCAAATTGTATCTTCTGCTTTTATTGCATTACAGAAGATTGTGCCTCCTCTCCATATTTGCATCTTTTTGATGTGAAAACATTTGTATGAAATGTATCCGTCATGTACCAAACCTGATATGTAAATGATGCTTTTTTCCTCCTTCAGAGCTAGTGTAGCAAGGCATCTACTAATACATTTCTGCACGAAATTGCAGATGAAAGCTGGAGTGGGAGTGAGAGCAAATGAAAGTGGAGATGAGGGAGGAAGGAATGGGAGAAGAGTAGAAGGGGAAAAGGACTTCAGAAAGTGAGATGTAGCAGTAAGTTGCTACTTGTTTTTCACCACATCTATAAACTCAGAACAAAGGGACAGATTTCATGGGTATTATAAATATGTACGTAAGACCACCAAAGCAATTTGACACTTTCTGCACTGCCTAATTGGACAAGAGTAAATCTCTTAAAAGTAGAGGAAGGAATTTAGGTAAGATGTTAGAGAGTTTATTCAGAAGGTGGTGAAGCACTAGCACAGGCTGCCTGGAGAAGCTGTGGGTGCACCATGCCTGGAGGTGTTCAAGACAAGGCTGGATGGGGCCCTGGGCCACCCTGATGTGGTGGATGACAATCCTGTCTGTGGCAGGAGCTATGAACTAGATGATCTTTAAGGTTCCCTCCAACCTAAGCCATTCTGTGATTCTTTGATTTTCAAAATGCTTATACATACTAGTACAGATCTGTCATTATCTTCGGATGCTTGAAATACATTTGGAAGTCTTGAGGTTTCAAGTCTGATCAGCTTTCAGCTGAGAGCCAGCTAGGTTTCATAATTCCCAGTAAGTTCTGTGTACTTTAAGGGTATGGGTTTAAATAATAAACATTGGGTTGCTACAGCACAGCAGCATACTTCTGATGTGTTTGTAATATATCACTGGGTTTTTAAGTGTTAAGCACCACAGATTTATGGGAGATATCCTAAAATGAAACTCCCTGTTTTTTTTTTTGTTTTCCTTGTAAATCTGAAAACAAAATCCAAAATTGATTTATATTAGATTTTTACACTGAATCATTCCTCAGAAACTTAATTTGCATGATTCCCTTACTATTACGTGCAGTGATATAACAGGGAACTTAAATGCAAAGTTAAGTCAGTTTTTTAATTAAGGGTCTAAAGTTCTGCCTCAGTCTCTTAGAATGCTTTACCCAATCTTTATCCTAGTGAGAAAGAAAACTCTGCTTTTAACAGTTGTTCAGCCTACTCTGTCTCCATTATACTCTGGAATATAATGTAAGTTTTCTTGACCATCTGATGGTTTTGTTGCAAAGTTTCCTCCCCACCAATTTCAATAGGAGGAAAAGACTGCAAGTTTTTGCATTACCTCATTCCAGCATTGATCAGATCTGTAAATTGACAAGGTTTAATCTGGTTCCTGTAAAAGCAATGATGTCTATTGGGATTCTCCTTCAAGCTGCAAAAGGCTTTGGTAACTTTGAGGGACAGACTGTATGACAAAAAACAACTTTAGTACAGATCCTGATACTATCTTACCTCTGCATTGAGGGATGCTGAGCAAAACAGCCTCTGCTGATTCAGATGGAAGCTGCAGGCTGCAAGCTCTGCTTAGGATGTTTGCTTTTTAGTTATTCCAGTATAACTGATGTGGGCAGTTGTCTCTGCTTAATGTGGACTGTAAATGTAACGTACTATTTTCTTGGTCATTCAGTTTATAAGAACCCATATGGAGCTACGTCTGCTTTTTTTTTTTTTTTTTTACAAAAAGAAAGTGTTTTAATTTAATTAATTACTGAAGAGTAGGGCAATTGAAGCAACAGATTGGCGAGACTTAAACTCTCTCAGAAATTGATACTTATCCCACCGTTTTGATTAGTGGCTTCTCATGATAGTGTAACACTCATTTAGTGCAACTATGATTTTATAAATGCCAGTAGCATTTCAGGTGTGATTACAGCCTTCTTGTAACTGCACATTTTTGCAAATACTGCTTTTTGTGCCTGCGAAATTCAAATCCTTGTGGAAGCTGCTGGTGCCTATTACCATTAAGAAACTGCTACTAAATCATGCAGAAGACTGAATGCTTGGCAAATTCCCATCTCAGATCAGTGCTAGCGAAATGTACCTGCTTTGTCTGTATAGTGGTGTGAAGAAAGTTTATCATCCTGATCGATGAAATCTTAGTATAACATTTTTAGGGTAGCTTTTAAACTGTGTATTAAAAGCTCCCAATTGGCATGCTGACTGAGGCTTATGAATGCTGCAATAAAACATGTTAGGAAAGAGACAGGTAAAGTCTCTTAGCCCTTTCAAGTACTCATATCTGGGGAAGGGGTTGGAGTGTATTTTTTGATTTTGAATTTGAAAAATAGTGCTATATCATAGTGCTGTTCTCTAAACAGTTGAGCAGATCTATTCCTTTGTGATGTTCTCTTAGAAACAGGTTTCATTGCATTTTAAAAACTATGTTGAGATTTCTCGAAACAGCTCACAATATTCCCCTTCTCAGAGGATGGATTTTCCAGATAAGCCACCCTCTGCTTTTCCTTATATAGGAGCAATCTTCTATTGCCAGCTGTAAAATGTATCCTATAAAAAATAGATTCTTTTTTTCCCTTGCAGATTTTTTTCGTGGTTACCTTTTTTCTAATTTAGTTGGTATTCATTTCTTTTGCACAACCATTCTTCCCTGTTCTTCCCACACACCTTTCAAAACTAGGGGCAATTACAGCCTGTGACTTAGAGAGGCAGCCTGTGAATTCTTCCATCATCCTGTATGCTGGATGTTATTCTGTGAAATCGCAAATCCTGAAGTACAAGCAATTCCTTAGTCTACACTGATACTCCAACTTGGTGATCTTTCCATTTGTCTCTTTCTAGGATCAGTTTGTTTTTATGCTCTGTTTTACATTGTTTTTTGAGTCAGAGCAAATACTTACCAGTCCAGGTCCAAGTAGATCGTTTAATTGTTCTTTTGAATCACAGGATAAGTGAAAACTTGAAAGCAGTTTACAGCTGAATCTATATGAACAAAATCCTAAGAATTTTTGTAAAATAGGATTTGAAGACAATCAGTAGCCTTTTCATTACAGTGTTATTTTCTTTGCAGGTGAAGGAAGATTCTGATTCTGATCTAATTGGTTGTGAAAAGAAGATGAACAAATGAGATCTGTTTATTTTTTATCCCCCTCTCATCTCCTTTTTAAATCTTCTCATTTTTTTCTCCTTCCCTACTTCTGGTAAGGAATGCAGTTATGGATGGGACACTTCACAGCTTTTCTTTAAAATCTGCCAAGATTGAAACTCCTGCAGGGATAACATTTTTTTAAATGTACTGAAGAACAAGAGATTGTTTGAACATTCAGATGTTCATCCAACTCATTTAAAAAGAAAACTCTCCTCCTTCCAGCTGGTTCTTGATGGATAGCTGCAGCCTAGGACTACAGCATATTGAGTACTCTGGGGATTTTATCTTTAAAACTGTGCAAGAGAAATACCAAGTTAAAGGGTGGGAGGAAGCCGAGGGGGATAGAGGGGGAGTGATTAATGTCATTTGTGATGCTGCTACTTCATACATTTCTGGAATAAGATCACATTTATTTCCCCATGACAAGGACTGGGACAGTCTCTGCTGAAATTGAGAGTTCTAGGTAAGCAGTGAGCACCCTTCTCTGCTGCCCTTGTCTCCCCTTTTCCAGAATTAAAGCACAGGTGCTTTGTCTTTTGGGTGGAAAGAGCCAGCATGTGGTCAGCTGGTCCCTGCACTGAGCCTGAAGGAGTAGGCAGTGGGGGGAAAAGGGAATAAAGACTTACTTTAGGCACTCAGAATTGATTAGTGTGGATTGACTTTTGTTTTAGCTTGAACTCACATCCCAAACTGGGGGCAAGTTACCTGAAATGCATTTGAGGTAACACATTAGAGGCAGCGAGTGCAGTGCTCTAGCTCTGAGTGGGAGGGGACGGAGGGCACTGAGGGGGGACCCCTCTGTGTGGGTTGCAGGGTTTGGTCTGCATGCACAGCAAGATGTACTGACCTGGTGTGGGCATGGAGGGCAAGAAGCGGACACATCTTGTCGGTGAGCAAAGGGCTGAGGCTTCCTGGGCTATAGGTGAACAAAGAGGCTGGGGGTCCTGAGCTGTGTTCCTGCAGCCCTGGATGCTGTGCTGCACAGTGCTGTGCTGTGCCAGCTCCGCATGCTGGTACCGCGGTGCCGTGCCATGCTAACCCTTCACGCTTGGGTACCAGCACTGCCATGCCAGCCGTGGACACTGGGTACTGCACTGTGCCAGCCCCACGTGCCAACTGTGGCACCGTGCAGTCCGGTGGGAGGTTGCAGAGGGCAGAGTGGGATGCAGCTGCCCTCCACGGCACCTGCTTGTCCAGCAGGGCAAGCAGCTCATCTGCAGTGGGCAGTTTCATTGCTTGGGCTTTTTTTGCTGCTGTGTTTTGTTACCCCGTAATGGGAGGATCGCCTTTATCGGGGAAACAGCTCATTAGCTGGATTCCCCCTGAAGGAAGCTCACACGCCTTCTGCATAATAGGGAAGGAAGGGAAGCTTTTGACTTGGTTCATTTTAAAAAAGATTACAGCCGCTGCCCCCTCCTCCCTCCTCTTTCTAACGAGACTCCGGTTCCGCACAAAGGATTCATCATAGCCATGCAGCACTCACCTTCTCTGGCCACATCTTCCTCAGACTGCTGGGCTACTTTCAGAGGGGTAGAGCATGCAGCAGCAGGAAGCTGGAGCCTGACCGTGGGGGTCCCCGAGGCCCCCCCTGCCCGGGTGCTCTGGTGCCCCTCGCTCCTTCCAGCAGAGCAGCTGAACGGGCGCCGTACTTGTGCTGCAGCTGCGGGGAGGGTGGAACCACTCTACTCACCCTCAGCAGCGCTCACTGAGCGCAGCCAAATTTTTCAACTTTATTTAGGGGGGAAGAATAGATCACATGGGGAGCTTCACCAAATGGGGAGGAGCGTGTCAGTGCAGAATCAGGTCAGTAACATAAAAACCCAGGAGTTAGTCACAGACACAAAGATTAACGGTGCTAGCATAATCCAGGCATAAAAAGCAGGCTGAGACAAAGGCAGGAGATGCTTATGGGAAATAAGTGCTTCTGTTTGCCTCCCTTATCTGTGTCATTAAACAGGGTAATCTTTTACTTCTTTTATCAGGTGAGTTTTCCTAATTGAGTAAGAAATAGAGTGGAATGTATAATAGATGTTTTCAGCTTCCAAGTAATTTCGAGCACGATCCCCTTGTCTGTCAATGTAGTATTTCCACTGGCTTTTTTTAGTATCTCAGATGCTTGGTTTGTCTCTATTGTGCTGTGCTGTATCAATTAGGTCCCAGGTAGATGCTACAGACCCATTCTAAAACACACAAGCCCGCATAAAACAGCCTGGGTTGGATAATGGTCTCAGACTCCAAGCTTTGTTGTGTTCTTTTTTTTTTAATCTTGCTCAGACAAAGGCAGGAAGGCTGCTGGCTGATCCTGCATTGTCCCACTGGCTGAGAATCAAGTTTCTGTGACACCTTTTTCTGATCTGGCATTCCAGAGAAGGTGGTAAAGCTCCCATCAGGAGCATATGCAAAGCATAAAGTGACCCTTAGTGCCAAGGACTGCAGCAGGATTCCTACTACTTTTATTATCTGTTTTTTATTTAATTGCCAGTGATGCATTTGAAAAGCCTCTGATGTATTTAGGTTACTTAGAGACCCGAACTCAAATGCAGATTCCTAAATGTGGTTACCAAAATAAACATCTATCTTTTGAAGAAGTGGGCCTGACTTTGATAGGTGCTAAGCAACTGTTCTGCATTTCCGTCTGCTTTTACATCACATCCCACCTTCCACCACCTTCCTCCTGTCCATATTTGTAAAAAGAAATTAACATGGAGAAGTAGGCTGTTGTGGTCTTTGCTTACAGAATCATCCTGCCTCAAAAAAAACCAGATGTGTGATTTCTGACAAAGGGGAAATCAGGAATGCTGTGGATTGCCACTACGAAAGCGAGAGGCTCCATTTGTCTGGTTTGTATAAAGCTGCAGGGCAGCTTGTATGCTGTGTGCCCCAGAATTACTCAGTCATCAAACAGTTGCACCTGTCTGCAGAGTAATTGCGTTTCCTTCAGCCTGCAGACAAATCAGCCAGCTTTGGCAGTTAAAGGCTGAAACAAAATGTTGATTCCTGGCAACTTGCTAATGAAGGGCTCAAGTTAGTTTGTAGGGCCCTCTGGGTTGGAAGTCATGTTTATCGAGATACCAGACCAGGAAAAACAACCTCCCTGTCAGTGTCAATCAAAATATATAGCTTTAAATTCTCTGCAGGTTTATCTGTAAGGTATAACTTAGGCTTCTTGCTCTCATTTCCCCAAGCCTTGGGTGTAAAGGGGCAGCCTGTGCCTGTTGCAGGCTGCCTGCTGGCTGTGGTGTCCTAAAGGAGTGGGGAAGCACAGCTGCTCAGAGTGGAGGAGAGAAGAATAGCAATTGGTTCCTTCATAGGGCAAATCAGTGAAGTGTAGAAAAAGCTCTTTGCATTTTTACTACAATACAGATGTACTGAAAACACGGCTCGAATCTGTCCCTGTGCTTTAAATTAAAAAATGGTGTATTTCTGAGCTAGTCTTGCTGGGAACCTTTTTTTTTTTTTTTTTTTACCTGGAAATTGACCTCAGCTTTCATTCCAGGTGGACAGACATCTAATTTTCAACAGAGGTGTATGGGTTTTTTTTTTTGTAATAATTTCTCTATTTTGTTAGATAGCAATGAAAAATAACAAGCTTCATGAGTCTTGATAACCCTTACTTTTATTTTCTTCTCCAAGTTATTTTTTCCTTACTGACAAGTTTTCTTGTCTTATCCATTTCAGAAATCTTCCTTTTGTATTTCTTTTTTATTCACAGCTTTTAAATGAAGTTTCTTATGTCAGCTGGAAAAGCTGTGTATGTGTGTATATGTACAGAGATGTATGCATATACATATACAAAGTCCAGGCAATACAAATTTCTACCAGTTTATAGTAGTTCAAATGTAGTTTTTTTCCTCTCTTTTTAGTAATATTTAACTTTCCCTGATATTTTTGCTTCTGAACTTGTAAGTCAACCAATAAGAAATGTCTGAAAATGGTCCAATATGTTTTTATGCTAAACTGAGTCTTTTTTTATTCTGATACTTGTCTTTAATATCCAGTATGTATAATAAACTGAAATGTCTTGTGCTGTCAGATTGAGCACCTTCTGAATCTTTCTGAAGGTATTTCAATGCTTGTAAGTGGTCAGAAGCTATCAGGTATTAGGAAGAATGTGGCCATATCAGAGGGCTATTGACCAGATGAAAACAATCCCTATGTGGTATAGCTCTGTCTCCTCCAGGAAATCACCTATTTTCCAGGACATCAGCTGTTCAGTAAATACTTTATATCATGGTTAAGCCCACAGGTCTAAGTCAGCAGTAATATATAAAAGCCCTGCTGATTTCTATCGGACTTTCACAAGCACAAAAATTCTTTTGTCTATCTCTTGACAGTGAATGCTATTGGAATTTCATCGGAGCCTTAGAAAGGCCATAAGATGTTCTAATGGTAATTGAAGGGATAGGAGAAAAATGAGTATTTGTAACTCCTTGAGAAGTTCTTCAAGCTTTGAAAAATCACCTAAAGCTTTTCTCCCAGTCTGCAGTGAAGTGTTCCTTATTCATCACTGCAGAAATCTCTGATGACCCAGTCAGATTGTTGACACTTCCATTACTGCTTCTATTTTCGATGTTGTAATTAGTAATTTTTCATGTTTCCAGTTTGTCCTTTCGCTTAGAAATTTAAACTACAGTGACAAATTAAAGCACATCATTTACTGATGATACTGATCAAATAGTGTAGGTACCTGGTACGAAGGGATTATTGCAGTGTGTTTTATTTTCATGCCTTCAGTGTTGTCAGACTGTTATCTCATTATGTAAAGGCTGAACTAAAACCATTATGTGTAATAGGTCAGCATTTCACCTTGGTGCAGTGAGAAAAGAGCATGGCTTTCCTTGTGTAGAATTGAGAAGGCATACACTGAAAAAAGAACTATTACAAGCAAAGTTTCTTATCAGAGCCAAACCATCAAATTCCTCTTCATCTGATAAAGTTAAAAATACTGACTGTAGTGGAAGAGTAGCATTTATTACCAAGTGTAAAGAAATGAACGTGCAGAAAGTTTCAATGCTTATATGTTGTTCTTCTCTTCAATCCTAATGAGGAAGTTTGATTTCATGACGAGAGAAAATCACTTTAAAAAAAATCAGTTAATGGTACATTTCTTGGATAAGCGCATAAAGTACGAATGGCTTACTGTAGTATTGCTGCTCCATCTATCAGTATCACTGATTTTAACTGAATGCAACCTGACCGTGCAACGTGCAGTGAGTGTTGAGGTTTCAAAAGGCACTTTTTTTGGTTGGATTAGCAAACTGGAGTTGTCTCTGTGATCCATGTGAGTCGTTCCAACTTGGGGCGTTCTGTGATTCTATGGCAGTTCTGCTCCTGCTGTACGTGAGTAGCTCTGAAATGGCTCCTGAGGATCAATGGCAGTCCCTGAATTCTTTATTCCAGAAGAGAGGAGGCAGGAGATGATATGGTAGGAGAATAGAAATAAATATGTGGAAGTAAAAAGGAGTTCCTCATTTATCACTGCATCTCTTTGTTTATTTATATATTTGAGATCAGGGAGAGAAATGCAGTGGAATGGAGAGGGGTTGCAGATTCTATTAATGGAAGGAAATACTTCTGTGCATAACGTTGTTCTCCTGTAGAATTCACTATTACAATGAATTCCACTAAGATTAAAAGCTTTGAAGGATTTCAGTAGAAGTGTCAGGAAATGAGAGCATCCATAATTACAGGCAGCACACTTTTGTTGTGGCTTCCAGTTATAAGATGAGTGCTACTTTGCAGGTGCAAAGAGAAAATTTCCATTGGGGCAGGTTTTCTGTTTCAAATTTCCTCTGTATGTGTAAGAGCATGAAACAGTTCTGGACTGTCTTCATTGCATTATGCCTCTACTAGGTGAGGAATTAATTCTGGTTCAACAACAACAGTATAAATCTAGAATTCTACAGTGAGGTCAACTCTGGTGTATATCTGCATAAAATTCTAGTGCTAGTGCTATTTATTAGAGGTCCAATGTGTGTCTTTCACAGTATCATAACTATCCTGAAAACAGCTTGAATCAAATAATACATGTGCCAGAAGTGTGAAATACAATAAGAGCATTCTAATGCACGCAGAATAGGTACATCTTGTCTCACACTGCTGCACTGCAAAGGTCAGAACTGCTAAAGAAGCTGTCATGATCTTTGAAATGACGTGGAGTAATCCCAGAATAGGTCTCTAGCAGCACCAGCCTTGTCACTTTTTGGATTTTGTTTTGTTGCATGTCTGGCCTCATGTAGAGTGCTGGTTGGATTTAAACACCAGTGACGCCTCTGGTCAATATCTCCCATTCATATAACAGCTGGTTACTCACATGTGTGGACTTCTATATGTACCCTCCTGTGTTTTGTTGCTTCTCCATCTCTGTCTTTCTTTTAAAATACAGAAGCTTTCAGAGCATGAGAAAGCTGTATGCAATGCTTGGCAGATCTGCAGTTAACAGTCTCATTTTCTCTCACTAGGAGAAAGGCAACGGCTGCCTTGCTGTGCACATTGCCTGGAAGCCCAGCCTGGAGCCCTGGAGCTGGGCTCTTCTGTGGAGCTGCTCTCTGGGGTGGGGCTGCAGGAAAAGGGAGTTCTGGTCAGCTGCTCCTTGTGAACCCCACTCCTCCATCTTCTTATCTTGCTTCTACTCTCACATCCGTGTATTAGGACACAGGGTGGGGTTAGCATTTGGGATTATTTTACAGAGGAGGAGCTTGTTAAATGCCTGGGATGGTCTCTTGTGGTTGCTGCTGCATGCTGGTGGGCATGCAGTGCTTATGTGGTCATGTTGATTGCTCTAGCCTGAAAGGAGCTTGAATTTAAGAGCATGCAAAGAGAGCTCAAGTTGCTTAAATTCTCTTGCGCTTCTGGAGAGCAGCTCTCTGCTTGTATTCTAAAGACACTTGCTTCATTTCTTTTGAAGACTGAACTAGCTGTACCTGCTAGATGCTGCTGCCCACAGTAATCTGTGCCACACTCCCAGCACATTCTCTCTCATACTCCAGGGGCAGTCTGCAGTGTTATCCTGTACATCCATCTCTGTTCTCCCTTCCCTTGCCAATAGATCTGTATGTCTCTTCTTTGCACTTAACTCTCATTCCCACTAAATCATTGCCCCTTACAAGCCAAACTACAGGCATCTGTGTATCTTGCACTGTACCCTGCTGGTTCCCTGTTTTCTGCCAGAGATTATATGGTTCTTCACATAGATGCCTGGAGGCAGAAGGACAAACAGAAAAACATCAGTTTGAGCACATGGCATCTTATCTCTTATTATGGACTAATGATCATCAGTTAATTGTTCTGTTCTCCAGTTTTCCTCAAGCTTTTTGCTTAGGCTCTGTTTTTCAGTTGAATAGTTTGGAACAATTTGCCAAACATGTAATTCTGTTAACTGTCTATGTCTCTTTTTTTTGGTCTTTTCTTCTGAGGTATTGGTGCTTCTAGTCCTGATGTATGGAACTGAAAGCTGGTGCAGTGATGATATTTGTCACCGTTATGGTTTCTTTTCTCTGTTAAAATGTACACATTCAGCCAAGTTATGCATGCTAGTACTGTACAGACTATGAGTTAACTATCCATGGAGATGAATGTGCTGATCTCCTATGAATGGTACCAAGCCTGGTTTCCTTCAGAGAGCATTCAAAGGGAGAAGGCAGTTTTAGTGAGCTTAGAGGAATCCTATCTCTCCCTATGGGCAAGGAAGCTTGGGAAACTGGGTTTTCTAGAGCAGTGCAGCAGCCCTGTGACTGCTACTCTTAAGCCCAAGCTTTTATCTGCACTGCTTATTCTCTTCATAACTACATCACTTGGTCTCATTATTAACATGGTTAAATGTGCTCTTGGAAAAGTTGATTTAATTTCTGACTTTACTACCAAGATTCTAATGCCAAGTTGCTGAAAATGAAACCTTTTTGAAGTGTTCATTAACTGAATGTTCCTCATTTTCTGGATACTCAATTTGAGATGATATCTGATTTGCAGCAGCTTTATATACTTAGAGCTGCAGCTGGAACTGAGTTTTTAGCATTTAAAGCACCATATAATGCTAAGCATGCTACGAAAAGAATGCTCTCATTTTCTAAATTGGATATCCCAAATTAATGAATGCTTTTATAACACAGAAACTCTCTAATATTTTTTTCAACAATCTATCCAGATAAAATTGAAGTGTTGGGACAATAAATTTGTCAAAAATGTATTCCTGATGTGTGCCTTAGAAAAGCTATGAATAAATTAATCATATGCTCTCCAAGTAGAGCTTGAGTTTGGTGAAGCAAAGTGGGTTAAACTAAGCAGAGATGAAATGATCTTGTTCTGTAATAAGCATTCAATCAGGGAGTTGTTCAACTGTTTCTGAGTAACCCCCTGTGGAGGCAAGCCATCAGAAATGGGCTGCACGCTAAACAGTAAGAAGAAAACATATTTTGAATAGCTGCTCATTAACTGAGAATCATACATCCTCTACACTGGCTGAGGCAAGGGTCCTGCAAAACAAATTGTATTTGATCATGTCAGTGATGGCAGTAGCATACTGTGTAACACAAAAGATTCAAATTAAGATTGAATAGCCAATTTTAGTTCTGGCATTTCTTAATTTTTGACTATTGACTTAGGTTTCTTAATAATGTTCTTTTAACTTGGAATATTGTGTGTTATATATATATATAAATGTTGTTTTTAAATAAAACTGGTTTGTCTCCAAGTCATGTCATCTTCACACTGCCTGCTGTTACCATTTCTAAAGGAGAAGCAGCTGGTGTGCTAAAAGAAGTTATGGACTTTGAAATCCTGCAGGGTTAGGAACTGAGTGGTTGGAGGGAGATATTTGCAGAAGTTACCATCTTTTCTGGTGTGCTAGATTACTCCCACTGTTTTCCCCACTGTATTTAATGTTTTCCCACTGTATTTAATGGAGCAAAGTATAAACATTTGCTTTGAGGTGTTTTGTGGCTGTAGTCTGCAAGTAACCCTAAGAGTAGCTTAACGGGGCTCTACAGTTGGGGTTTCTCAGTGGTTTCTCTGTCTGCTTCATGAAAGGGAAGAGTTATTCATAATAGGAAGCTGCAAGCTTGGCACAGGATCTGGGATTCAAACTGTGCTCTGCTGGCTCAGTTGTTACAGCAGGAAAAGTTCTATAATCCAGATTCAGTTAACTGCTCTGTTCATTGTGTTTAGACCAGAACAGGATCTGGTTCCCACTCTGCTATTTTTGCAGGCTCTGCTGTGCTGAAGAAAGACAAAATACTCCAAATAAGTGATAATCACACTAGCAAGCAGGTGTGTGTTTGACCACCGGAGCAGAGCTATTAAAGAAAAATGTAGGGCTTTTTGCTTATTTTCTTTGAAACAATTTTTAAAGCATCTCTTTAGTTATTATGGAAACTGTAGTCTTGTAGTTTTTGTTTTGTGTGTTCATAGTTACATAGAACATAAATGAGAACTGACAAGTTTGTCTTGCTCTTACTCATAATATTGACACAAAAGAAAGGGCAATTTGTAACTCCTTAAGGAGGACCACTAGGTACATTACTGTAGTAGGGCATAAAAATCATTATAGTTGTTTTAAGAGATCTCCCATTTAATGGTTATTGGGTGTTCATTGTGTGCAGTGGTCAAAGAGTTCATTCAGAATTGTTCCTAGGGTGGAATACAAATTGATCAGGAGCAGGGAGAACCAGGAGGAGTGTTTTGTCCAGCACGCTGTACTAGCTGGAAGGTTTGTCTTCCTTGACCATAAGTTTCATCATGTACAATAGCATATCCTGGAAACTTAACCAGCTTTTAGACAGAGATTATCATAACGTTATTGAGACAGTCTTTATTAGAATAGAACTTAGTGATCACTACAGGCTTGGTCTGTTACGTGTGACAAGTGCTATGAATATATTTTCAAAGGTATTATTTGACCAGTTCAGATGTTCCCTGTGCTTATACTGGAGGGAATGTTCTGCCTTTGGAGCTGGGATTGTGGAAGTCAGTGTTTGCTGCAGAAGACTCAGTCCTTAGCTCATACACTGGGACACAAATTGTGACTGGAAAAATGAGAAAATATAGCTCTAGAGATGAGATTTGGAAATTCACAAATTGCATGTGTTACCTTGTTATGATATATGTGCATATATATCAGAAAGAAAATGGCTCTGTGTAGGAAGAGATGGTACTCAGTGCTCTGGGTATTTAAAAGAATCGTGTGTGTTTATAAATTACCAGGAAAGGTTTCTGAATGGGAACTGCATGCTTCAGATTCTGACAACGGCGTTCAATCTTTTTAACAATCTTCTTTCTGTTTTGGCTCAGTTGTAGGCACAAGTGGGTTCAATGCTGAATTAGGCACTGTAGAAGACATCTTGGATTAGGGCTCCAAACAAGATTTTGGACACAGGTTTAAAGTATCCAGCGAGATCACACTGCTGTTACTAGGTTCTGTTAGCAGTGTTGTATTTATATTCAAGGTCATTTAAGATGCACTGCAGCCTTGCACCACATTTCTGTTGACTTTTGTTTAGGCAAGGGATGCATTTTCATCTCTTTCATGCGTGAGTTATTAGTGTAGAGCAAATGAACTAGCACCTTGCTGTAAGAGATAGTAACTCTCCTTATAGCTGTCTCTTTGCTCTATCCAGCCTCTTGTTTTCATGAAATGTGATTTTCCTTGAACCCTTCTGAGATTAGATTTAATTGACCAGTGGCTTTGGAAGTTCTTATCAGTGGGACAGTGCTAGGTGGACTTATGCAGGTGATCACCAAAGGAACCCAGGCTACAGAGTGGTGGGGCTAAGCCTTGGATTACTGCTGCAGCAGTGAGCCCAGATTTTCTTCCACAGCAGTACCTACCTAACTGTGAAACGTAGTAAATGTGATGAGTTTTTGATCTGTTTCTATTTTCTTCATCATCTTTTCCCAACAGTTGGTCTTATGAGGAAACACCTTATGAGGAAAGGCTGAGAGACCTGGGTCTGTTCAACCTTGAAAAAAGAAGACTCAGAGGGGATCTGATCCACATCTATAAATATCTAAGGAGGGGGAGGCAAAGGGATGAGGCTGGGCACTTCTCTGCAGTGTGTGGCAGTAGGATGAGGGGAAATGGCCACAAACTGAAGCATAGGAAGTTTCACACAAATGTGTGTGGGAAATTCTTCACAGTGCAGGTGACAGAGCACTGGAACAGGCTGTCCAGAGTGATTGTGGAGTCTCCTTCTCTTGAGATGTTCAGGACCTGCCTGGACACCTACCTGTGCAACCTGGGCTAGGGAGCTGCGTTGGCAGGGAGGGTGGACTTGATGATCTCTAGAGGTCCTTTCCAACCCCTACAGTTCTGTGGTTCTATGAAGCTGTTGAGGTATGGAGCTTTAATAGATTTTTATACCCATGTGCTAGATGTACCTTATATGATATACTACATAAGCCTTTGAATTTATGTGTGCATGTGTTTTGGTCTTTGTATTCACAGTTGTGTTTCTTCTTCATGTTGAAGGAAGAAAAAGTAACTCGAAACCAGTGGTAAAGTGTAAAATGCGTTGTTGGCTCATTTGCACATCTATCACTTGTTAGATTTCACAGGCCCTAGTGTTTCTTCCCCTTTCAGATTTATTCTGAAGAGCTTTGTTCTTTCTGCTCCACACACCAGATGCTACTGTATTTTCTGGATGTCTGAACTCTCCGCTCAATGCCTGTCAATGTCTTTTGTATAGCTGCTACATGTAGCTAACTTGAAAATGATATTTGTGTACCATGTTGCTCTGAGGTGTGATTTTTCTTTCTTTTAATTTTGCTATTAGGAATTCCCAAAGCAACTGCATTTGCACTACAACCACACATTTTATACAGATACAACTAATGTCAGATTTTGGTAACTGTGCCATTCAAGAATATGAGAAGATGTGCGATGAAGAAACCCAGTTGTCAGCAAATGTTGCCTTCCTCTGGCAAATGTTTTCCTCAAGCAGGTAGTTCTGTTATATTATACGCTGTACAATGTTACTGGTGCAGTTTCATTCACGTTGGAGCTCTTAGACAGCAAGGGAGGCCTTGTGAGGATGCCATAGTGTACGTCTTTTTAAACCTGAAAAATGAATCTATATTAGAGAGGTTTGCTGACTTTAATGTTGCCAAACTGCAAATTTCTACTGAAGATTAAATTAATAACAGCAGAAGGAGCCATTTGACTGCTGGGAAATTGGCTTAAGAGCACCACAAAAGGACACATTGTCTGCTGTGAGCATCACCTCCCAGAAGGGGTGTGAGGTGTAACTAATAGCTGGCTGTTAATATGTAATATATTGCTTAGTTTATAACAATGACTTACACTGGTAAGAATCAATACAGCAGTAGATTTAAGTAATAAGGTATAATTTACCCTGGAGTAAAGCTTTCCCAAAGGCTTTGTCTATTAAAAGCCAGAGAACTGTGGATGCCCCATCTCTGGAGGTGCTCCAGGCCAGGCAGGATGGGGCCCTGTGCAGCCTGAAATGATGGGGGGCATCTGTACCCCAGGTACAGGGATTGCAACTGGATGGGCTTAAAATCTGTTCCAACCCAAACTGTTCTATGATTCTATGATAACATGCCTAGAGTGGACTAGTTTGGATGCCTATTTTACAGAATATCTTTGAAATAAGTGGCACTGAGAATTTTTATATTAAGCTTTAGTGTGTTGAGATGCGGATTCATGACTTTGCAAGGAGAGCTCCAGCAAACAAAAAGCAATGGTTAAAAAAAATCCTACCAGAATGGTGCTTCTCAGAAGGCTGCCTTGTTTTGTAGTGGTGTTTTATTAGAGCTAAGTCAGGCTTCATCATGACAGAGCCACTTAAGCTGGTATTTCACATGCACAGCCCATGTCTCAGCATCTGCTGAGCACCCAGAGCACTTGATCCAGAAGTACGCCTCTCTGAACCGAAATCAGCAGGTTTTCTAAGCAGCAAGATGTACAAGCCTTTAAGCAGTTTAAACTGCTGCTTCCTACTGGCCTCCTTGGAATTAAATCACTTGACTCAGTAATTGGCATGTCCTCACTGCCTGGAGCCTTAATACTTTTAATGATGTCCAAACAAATTAGCTATTAAACGTGTTATGAAGCAGCTCAGTGGGAACTGACTTGAGTAAGCTGAGGATCAAAGCATGGAGCTGTAAAATGAGTCTAGAAGTGCTAATAACATCTAATAACTTTTAAAGAGAGAGAATTAGATTGTGGGAAGAGCAGCTGTGTTGTATGCTGATGACTTGCAGAGGAGCATGGTTGGGATGTACTGCTGTTTGTATTCTGACTGGAAAAACTAGTGAGAAAGCATGAAACTAGCATGTGTGGTTTTAGGAAGCCCCAGACCAAAGATGAAAGAAGCAGCAGGTGGGATCATCTGCTCTCTGTGCACCAGGCATGTCTGCATAGATCCCTGAGAAATGATGAAATGTGTTCTGTTTTTTTAAATTCCTTCTTGCCCTCAAGATGCAGCATCAGGGGAATGCGATTGGTCTGGCCTGTCCTGAAGAGCAGGTGAACTCAGGCAAAGCCATTGCCAGAAGTGTGTTAGCTGCTTGAAAGAGGGCTGAGTTTGACCTGCATATGCAAAATGAGAATACAAATGGTTGCTTTTTGTCATACATGCTTAGAAAGGAACACTCTCTTTTCATATACTCGGTGGACTTTACACAGTGCACAAGGCGTGAGGCACAAAACCTTCCTTTCCCTTCCCCTCCTCCTCAGAGCTATCTCAGAAACTGGTGTGGCCTTTCCCTTCCTGCGTTTATTCCTCTTCATTTGCTTTCTTGTCTTTGCTCCCTCTAGTGTTCCAGTGTTGGTGCTGTTTTGCTCTCCTGCTCTAGGCCAGTAGATTCAGTGTTAAGCTCTCGGGTGTATTTTCCCTGCACTTTGCATAACGCAGAAATGACATCAGCCACCTGTCGTACCCTTCAAAAAGAGAAAACAGCACTGAGCCTCTGCAGCCTTACTTCACCTCCTTATATCACTGTAGCAGAGTGCCAGTGCCAGCTTTTCAGAAACCTTGAGGCCAACTTAAAATTTATTAGATTTTCAGAAGCAAGCCTTTATCTTTTTGGCAGTTTCCAAGCATTTACTTCATTTGCAGTTTGTGGTTTGGGTATTGCTTTTGACATTTTCTTTCTAATTTGAGGAGCTGGGAAATTAGGAATATTATAGGATATAACATTTGGGATTAGAGCCACAAGATCTGGTAACATTGCAACAGCATTCCAAATGTTGTGCCAGTTCACTCCTGACTTGCATTGGCTTCAACAGCAAGAGCTGTCTTAGTGCTGAGACGTACCACCCTGCTTATTAAAGGAAAATTAGAAAATATGAAAGAGATCTGAGATCTCTTCCTTACATAACATTAAAAGATTCCTTGCAGATTTTTTATTGAAACTTAACTGTTTTATGTGCTGGAAAAATGTGTGATACTTTCATGTGTATTCCACATATGTGACAGTGCCTGCATACTTCTTTGTGCACAAACATATTTCAAAGATGAGAAAATACATTGAGGTCTCCCTTTTTATCAAGCAATCCAGATCTAGATTGTAGAGACTAAAGTCTTTCAAATTCAGGGCTTTATAGTAGGTATTTAAGAAATAAATTTGAAACATTTCAAACAACTCTCTTTAAAAGCACACAGTCTTCATTCATCACTGAAAATGAACAGATGTTTCTGATGAAAGAAGACTGTGGCTAAATAAGAGCAAAAATTGAGCTTCTTCCTTTTAGTTTAGGAATGATCAATTCCTTAGCTACGCTATGTAAGATAAGCAAGCCAAAGGAAAGAGCTTTAGTTACTGCAACTGTCAGACCAGTGTACAATTCTTTCACTAGTACTAAATTTATTAAAAGAAAATAAACGATACAATCAAACATTTTGAAATTCTTCTGGCAAAAAATTGTTAGGTGACATGATACTAACTTTTCATGAACCACTGAGTGCCCTCATGCTGAATTCTGACATGCTTGTTGTTGGCATTCAGGTTTGTAACTACGAGGAGGAATCCCTCTGGATGCCGGCTGCATTTGGAGCTGGTTGGCTGGGATGAGGAGTCCTCTGCTTTTGCAGGAACAGTGAAGCAGAAGAGTTTCCATCACAGTTGCCCATTTACACATTACACAGAGGGATGCTGTCTCCAAGAGACAGGAATTTCTTCCTCAAGTTCCCAGGAGCACACAAATGGGTGAGTGACAGCTGAACACAGAGTCCATAGTGAGACACATGCCTGCTAAATGTCACCTTCCTCCACTCACCCTTACAGCAAACTAATTCCTGAAATCTGTCTCAGGGAGTTCTGTGTTTCTGTCACTTACTTGCTCACTTCGTTTTTGTACTGCAGTGATCCAGTATCCCATCATGACCAAACAGACAATTCTCCAGGAATACTTTGGCATGTTATTTCTAATTCAATGGAGTGACATTACTTTGTGGTAGACACTTCTCATGCACATTGAAAAAAGAAGAGAACCAACACTTTTCTAAAGGCACGAAATATTACAATACAGCATATGGCACCACGAGATATGAGTAAACTTGCAACATCCGCTTGTACCTGGCTTCCTCAGGTATTCAGTGTGCTGCTTTGGGATTTGTAGTGTAGAGATGGAGTTGCATCAGGGCATGGAAGGTGTTTTATATATAACCTATTTGTGGATATATGGTATGTGGGGCATTTGGGAGCAGGTTCTGGAAAGGAGTCGGTCTGAACTGCACCAAGGACAGTGTTACAGGTCTGACAGGGCAGCATGCATGGGTTTGCTCTGCAGCTGAAATAACTAGTGCTTTGCTGATAATAGTCAGTGACCTCTCTGTTTCCCAATAGCTCGCTTACAGAGAGAAGCACATGGTGAAATGGCACCTGCTGAAGCACAGAATGGCAGTCATAATCCGGGAGTGTCTCATTATCTGATCAGCAGTAATGTGTGTTTTCCTCTCAGTGCTGCACCCGTGTAGAACACAACTAAATGCAAGGTGCCTGAAGAGTTCAGGGGGGCCATTTTCAACAATGCCAGCAAATTGACATTATTGAGATATGACTGAAGAATCCTGGTAACAGGAATGAAAGGCTTAGAAGTGCTGCTGCTCCTGTTCTAACCAATCCTGGGCTGCGTTAATGATACCTTCAGTGAAATGTGCCAGTAGAAAATCTTCTTGCAGCATATGCATTCCTAGATCGCTTTTTCCAATGGGACCATAGGGGGTTGACACAAATGATGGTACTGCTAGCACAGCTGTCCTACATAATTTGTTGTTGCATAAAGTTATAATTAATGATTTTAACAAGTACCAAGGCAGGCACATTAGGAATCTGCACTACAGAGCCTCAGGTTCTGTAATCAGGCACATCTGTTATAAACAGTTATATCTGTTAGATACAGCTTATTTAGCATGAGTACTAAGCAAGGCTGGGTTTGACCCCTTGCATAAAGATCTGAAGGAGATCCAGCCTGCTTCAACAGCTGGCAGAGAGCTTTGTGGCTTGGGCAGCAAGTCACCTTGTCACAGTGCCTGTGATAGCTTATCCATTGTGGAACATGATGGTGTTGGGTAAGGAGTCAAAGTTAGTGTTGTGTTGTAGCAGTAGTTGGTCAGAAGGGCAGTTGCTGGCTTTGTGATAGTACCTGTGAGGAAAGGCATATTATCAGCTCCCTTACAGCACCTACAGGATGCCAGCAGCATGTAGAAAAAATAAGGCTGAACCAGCATAACTGTAACTCTAACTGGAATCTGTGAGCGAATGATGGCAGCCAGTGGATCCATAAATCACTTCCATCTAGAAAGGAGGACACTTTTCCCTTTAGTCACTAATTTCTTGAAATATATTTTCATTGCTCACTGAGATGAATTTTCTGAGCTCTGTGGATGTTTAGGATCACATCCAGAATAAAACTGTAAGGCCTGTTGATACACAGCTTGAGCTCTGGAAAATCTGTAGGAGATTGCGGGGAAGTACAGAAACAGTAGTTAAAACAATATTTACATTTTCTGCTCTATCTTATTAAAATAGCACAGAGGAAAGGAGATGCATACAGGGAAGCTGTATGATGTTATATTTTATATTAACTTAATGTTTCCTGTTACAGGGTCTGCTAAATACCAGCTCTTCCCAGGAAAAGGGAAATCAGACTTCTTTAACATAGTTTTATTCTTCTTTAAACAGAGGAAAATAGCAATTCTATCAATTTGGCATTATTTTCCAACATCTGAACTTTACTAGGCCACAGAGGAATAGTAGAAAAAAATCCACCGATTTGGAGTTGAGGCCAACAATCTGTGAATCACTCAGAAGGGGAATGGAGAGGTACAGTTTTGTACCTTCCATTCAAGGTACAGTTTTGGAATTTGCAGAACTTGGGTGTTCCATTCCTAAGACAATTGAGCACAATATTCTCATTTTTATAAGTCTTGTTGCTGCTTTTGCTAATTAATCTTGGAGTTGCTGAGCACAGATTGCTGTAATTAGTAGAAATTCTGAATGCTCATATTCACAACAGCAAAATTTTTGCTCTTCAGAACCCTTAAGTTTGATTCCATATGAAAACTTTCTTTCTGCAGTCGATAGGAACGTGGCCTTTGACATCTCTAGCTACAGATCTGCTGCAATCCCTGGAACTGGGTGGAGGATAGCACCTGTTTCCACGTAGAATGCTGTAGAGTCCATGTTATGGACCTTATGTTCTATAAGCAATGCTGATGCTGCCTGTAATACTCTCCATTGCCTTTGTGGGAGGGAATGAGACAAATGTAAAACAGCAGCAGGTTACCTCTCAGAGGAAGGGGAGGTAGAAGTTTGAGCTTGTGAAATGTTCCAAAGTTCCTAGGAAAAGTATTCCACCGAGTCTCATTGCAAACTGGCCATTAGCAGGTTTACATCTTTATATCCACAGAGCAAATAAGAGGAACTGAAAGCAGCGGTTTCAGAGGAAGGAGAATCACTCCCTGAACAGCTTTAGTTGTTAGCAGCAAGACACAAGCAATGCAGACACATTGAGAGGTAAGTTAGAAGCCTTTTGGTTCACCTACTAGCACTTTCTTATAGAGGAAAACTAGCAAGGTATCAAAATATGTCTTTCAGTTTATTTACTCAAGCAGTGCAAAGCAGGAACTCAGCCTGATAATGTCAGATGCACAGAATGTTTTCATTTTTGATCTGTTCATTTTTATCTGAGACAGTAACATACCATTCCTTGGTTCGTACAGTCTCCATGCAAAGCAATTCAGTTGTCAGTGCATTAAAGGAGGTATCTGGTGGAGCAGGGAAGCCTTAGACAGTCCCACTGTTGCACTGGATTGGTGCAGATCCTTAGCTGTCCATATGTTTTGTCTGTACAGTTACCAGGGAAGGGTAGAAAGCACACCTAAGGCAGGCAAATATAATAAGCAATCTGAACAGGTCTTCTACCTGTCTCCTTTGTTACATAGCCACAAGCACCTTTATTCTTTTTAAAGTAGGTGCCACCTATGCCTGCAAGAAGGTAGTTTGCAGTCATCTTAATGTTAGCAACAGTTATAGCAGAGGCTGGGATTTTTCTACAAGATAACGATCCTTAGTAGACATGAGTGCTGTGGTGTGTTTTAGGAGAAGTAGGGTAAATTAATGGAAGTATCCAAGGAAACAGGTGGTTTCTTATGCATCAATTCTTGGATGGATGAGAAATCCTATTGGAAATGGTGCAAAATTGTGGTATACCCCAAACTCAGATCTGCTTATTAGATTTCTTTGGTGGCATGAAAACCATTTACTGCATCCCCTCTCCCTTACGAGTAGCAATTATCTGCCATCTACAGAAAGAATGTTAAATGGCAGCAGATGCTGAAAGGTCAGATTTGTTGGTCACTGTTGCTTACATCTTCTACACTTAGAGGTATGCCATAGAATCCCACTAATAACTGATGCTCCTTCAAATAATCTGTTTTCCCCATCCTCCTAACTTCCTGCTTTGCAGGAAAGACTTCTGTTATCAGGACCAACATCCTGTTTTCCACAGATGGTTTCAGAGAGGAGACACCTGGCATTCTTTGGGTCTCTTTGCATTGCTCAGATGATATTAATTACAGATCCAAGGGAAGCAGCCACCTGCTAACCTTTGCCTTGATGTTGTTTGTATTATGAATGGCATGGAACACAATTCTTTCTCCACAGACGTGCAGTTTACCCTGCTGAGAGTAATTCATTGCCACTTTCCAGGTTTCCAGATACTCCATTAGTGTTTGTGAGGCTGGGGAAAGGAGCACTCTGGCTGATTATGTTGCTTTGCTCCTAGCCTGATGTGCTTGCCTTTATAAAGGTGCATCTGTAGCAGGGTACCTTTACTGATCTACCCAATGTGTTTCCCCCTCCATGTTAGTGACATCAGGCCACTAAAGGCCTTATTCTAGTGAATGCAAATCAAGGAAAGGATTAATAAAGGTTATTTTCTCCTGAGAATCAAGATACAAGATCAAAAAATGGTTTGCCTTTCTCACTCCTCCATAATCAGATTGTTTCTTAGGCAGAAGGAAAATAGAGTAACTCACTAATGTGCAAGATACAGATAGAGACTTTCAAATCACAATTATGAATATGAGGGAAAGCTGTGTGGTTCAGAACTGTGTTAATGGACTTGAAAAGGTCTGGAAATTGGTTTCCTGCTCAGGTTTCTTGCATGGGGCTGTGGATCAGAAGTTTTTAATGTCACCAGGCCAGTGGTGTCCTCTCAGAAGTCAGTAACTGATCTCTCTTTGGCTCCCACAGGACTTGTGAGTTCACCTCAGTTATTCTCTTTTGTGACCAAATAAGGGCTTTTGTTTTAAAATGGCCCATGAAATGCTAGCTGCCCTGTTTGGCATCCAGCCTCCCTTCGGTGCCACAGCGATGTCAGTGTGCCACCTCTTACAGCTCTTGGACACATAGGGGCTTTTGGGGGCTCCGTGCCACAGCAGTGCTTGTTCTACAACTGCTTTCATAGTCTCCTAACCTTCATGCCAGCTCCACTAAGAAAGTTGCATCAATTTGAATGCATTTATTTCATGAGAAATTTCAAAACTTGCATTTTCTGTTCTGGTTTGGGGTAGAAGAAAGTTTGTAGAGCAGTAAAGAATTGGAAGTCCTGTCATTTCTCAGTTCTAGATTTTGAATATATCTCATTTAAATGAAAAGAACAACAACAACAAATGTGGAGAAATGTATGTAAAACTCTTCGTGAGCTTTCACTGTTGCATCCCTGTCCTCCCATACACTCTTATCTATCATCTTCCCTTGCTGTGCTCTAATTATAGATGCCCTGAGGCAGAGACCTGCCAGTGTTTGTCAGTAAAGTGCTAAGCACATCTATGCATTACAGAGCAAATGCATATGTTGTGAAATGTTTAAGTTTTTTCCTGTCTTTTAAAGGATTTATGTATACCCTCTCAGGCAGGATTATATTTGGGTGCCATCCTTCCTTGAGTCAGGTAGTTAATTAACATTCTTTTCCTCTATTGTTTTGCTGCTGGCAAATAAGAGACTAAGGCCCCTGTCCTGTCTTCCCTCATTTAAGAATTTTGTTTCAAACCTTATCAGTCCTATTCCTGGGAAAGTAATCAGCACATCTGAGTTGTATAAGGGACAATCACCTCCAATCTTTAGCTGCACCTGTAGTCTTCATGTTTACTGAACTCAACTCATTACCTCATACAGTAGGACAAAATAAGGGGCATTATGTTTAATAAGAGGCTACATAGCTGTTCCTGACTCTACCTGGAACTCCTCAGAGCTGGCATATCCAGCACCTTGCCAAGGGTAACTGTCTGGCAGATCATCTTCTGTGCTCATAGAAGCCTGGTTTCCAAAGCCAAAGCATTTCACAGGTTGCCAGGTGCTGCTCCTACAGAATCAGTCATCACAACCTTCACTCATTTCCCAGAACAGGTTATTCCTCATTAAAAGCCAACAGGCACACAGCACTTGGGAGGCCTGCTTCTGCTTTCCTTGTTGCTGGGCCTTCCTTTATGCTGTCTGCCAGAGTGTCTGCAGCAGTGTGTGCTTCCCCCTCACACAGTCCTGTTTGTAGCAATGTTGGCTCTGCCAGCAGCAGCATCAGCAGTGGTCCATACCCATTGTGTTGCTAAATATGTGTTCAGGCTCAACAACCGATATTTAAATTGCTTCTTGTCACTGTTCACTGAAGTCTGAATGCAGATGTTGCTGTTTACCCATAATGAGGTTTTACCTTTTTCCTTGCTCACTCTCTTCCATCTTGTGCCTTGTATAGTTTCTTTTGCACCCATGATACATGTCATTTCACTGTGGAAATGTCATAGGGAAACAAATGGAAGGAAAGACTGGATGATCTCAAATCAAGTAAGAAACTCAGCAATGATAAAAGCTTCCCACGATCTCAGAGCTTATGCATTTGTGTGTGTGGGTGGGTATATAAGAAAGGAAAAAAATCTTTAGTTTTGAAGTCTCAGATCCTTTGCAACTAGATAATGATTTCAGGCTGAAAGCAGCATTTGACTGATCTTCTAATGGAATTCTTGGGCAGAAAAGATCTATTCAGAGAGGTGGAAATTAGAGATAGCTGATAACAACACTGACCCTGTATTACATTACACTGAAGCTTAAGTCTTTGTGGACACAGTTCTTTTTCAGAATACTGAATGCTGTTTTCTGGTTATAAATCTAAACGTAGTTCTAAATTCTCTTCATGAAAAAGAGAAGAAATGTTTATTGACTTTCCCATTTTTTTTCTGAACATTGCTGTGCATGAATTTACCTTTCTTCATCTGTCAAGACATTCTTGAAATCAGATGATATATTCAGGATGAGGGGGAATGGTTTTAAATGGAAGAGGGTAGGTTTAGAATAGATATCTGGAAGAAATTCTTTTCTGTGTGGGTGGGGAGACACTGGAACAGGTGGCCCAGAGAGGCTGTGGATGTCCCCTTCCCTGGAAGCACTCAAGGCCGGGCTGGATGGGGCTTTGAGCAGCCTGGTCTAGAGAGAAGTGTCCCTGCCTATAGCTGGGGATTTTGAACTAGATCATCTTAAAGGTTCCTTTTAACCCGAATTGTTCTATGATTCTGTGATTCTTCTTTCCCCAGTAAGGATTTGGGAATAAGTAGTTTTTCTTGAAAATCTTTATTGGGTCAGTAGTTTTTTATTAGTATCACTGTTACAAATGAAATTATGCCTTAACTAGCAGAAGGAGCTTTAAACAGATTGTGATTCCCTTAGCTGTTGTCACAAGTGTTTCTATGGATATTTCCAAATCTGCAGTTTGACTTTCCAGTCAAAGTGGTCCAGGATAGTGACATTAGGAAATCAAAGTAAGAAAAAAAATCCATGTGGAAATCAATTTAATTGATTGCTTTTATAAAAATAATTGATTAATCCCATGATGTGCCACCAATGAGTCCTTGCCTCCCTAATTGTTAGGCTACATAGCTATTAGTTGCCCAGAAGTTCAGCCTATTTAGCCATGTCTGTTGCTATAAATCTCAGTATCCACAAAAGTTGATCTGCATTTAGTGCCTTGTAGTGCTCCTCTCTGTGGCACACAGTGTCTGTAAGTGCTAAAGATTCAGTGGCCTGAGTGTTATTCTGTGGAGAGATAAGAGACAGCTCTTAAATTAGGCAGCAAAATCAAAAGATGTGATCACCATCATCTTTCACCATAGCAGAAAGCATCCAGTATCCCTGCAGAACAGCCTTCTCCAGGGGTAGACACGACAGGGAGACAGACTGTTCCTGGTTAAGACTTGGACATTACTTGTCTTCATGTGCATATTAGTCCAAAACTGTCAAATTCTCAAGCATCTGTACTTCTGAAGCCATCTCCTTTGCTGGAGACAGTGCTTGAGACAAACATCTGGACAAAATGCTGGAGATGAGTTGTGAGCACATCTAGTGAATCCTTTCCTGTTACTCTTTCTTCAGTTAGACACTTGCTTTCCCCAAGGTGAAGCTGACACATTTTCCACGTAGAAGTCTTTCATAAAGAAAGAGTTTTGACCCAGGGGATCCAAGACTATGAAATATGAATGTGATGTCATGAACTCCTGAAAGTGACCAAGGACAAAGAAAAGTGTTGGACAAAGCATCTCTAAAACCTCCTTTGTCATCTGCCTTACTAATGTTTTATCTTATGGTTTTCCTGAGAAACCTAAATCTTGCTGCAATTTTTGCCAGAATTGTCATATGAGATTAATGGAATTGTTGAATAATGTTATCAGAGCTGTGCTTGTTATGATTTGTGTCATGACAGTCTTCAAAATGTTGTGGTGTGCCAGAAGAAGAAATGAACTTAAATGAGAACAGTGTCATTGAATGGTACCTCAGAGAGATTTCACTTCAAATGTCCTGAAAAGGAGGAGCCGTTCTGCTCCAAAATATGGAAAGATGTGCCAGGTTAAGAATGTAAGTGTTTGGGAAAAACATTTTGAACAAAAGAAGGGAGAAAAATTGAGCAGGTTTTTTTTTTTTTTTTTTTTTTTTGTGGAGGAGTCTAGTTTCGCAGAAGTGAAAGTCTTCCTCTTAAGATTACTCAGGTTGTATTTGCAGTTTGCAAATTGTGCCTGGAGTTCATACGGCTAGTGGATATCTCAAGGATTTGAGATGTCAGCTGGGAAAGGAATTCGATGCTAAAATTGCATTTTTGTTTGTTTCTCTATTTGTTATCTTTTTTCTCATTAAATAATTAGGATCCTAACCTTTTCCTTTGTTAGAATTAAATCATATACTTTCACATTCAGTCTGCTTGATGTTGAGGAAATTGAACTGAAGCTTGTAGACACAAAACAGGCTTGTTCTCTACAGAAAAGATACCTGTTTAGAGCAGTAAACGGAGGAAGTTTCTTGATGTGCATTTGCAATTTGAGTTGAACCTGACAAATGAATACATTTCCTAATCTTCAAGAGTGAATTTAAAGACTGGTATTACCAGCTGCGGAGTGCTAGGAACAAGTCTCTGTGTCAGTGAGATCAACAACTCAAAAGTAGGTGTTGTTCAGGCACCACAGTGAGCTGTAGAATTTCAAAGAAAATTGTTAAGAATATTTGATTAAATATACTGATATATTTATATATATTAATATATTTGATTAAAATTAGTCATGTATTTCAACAAAATATTTTGATGCTACACAAGTAGCCATGCAACCAATGAGGTCTTGATTTCCCATGCATGGTTTTCCATGCCTTATACAACATCTCTTCATAGTGTTTTTTCATTAAAATCTTAGTAATTAGATCCCACTTCACTAGGACTATATGCTCTGCTCGTCTTCAAACAAGCTGGCAATAAACGAGGCCTTCCTGCTGATTATAGCGTGACGCTGTGCTAACATCCTAATAAAACCATCCAGACAGAATAAAGGCTAGCAAAGGGATTTTGCTAGAGTCCTAGGATCTCTATGGGGTCTTTCTACAGCCTCATTAGAGTGGCAGCAAGTAGATGGAGAAATTGTCTCCCCCTTATTATGCCATGTCTTCTAAACTTGAAAAATCTCTGAGCAAAGGTGTGTCCCCCAGGAAAGAAATATATAGGTGTTGTAATTTCAGTGGGATAAAAAAAATAATTCTGTGTATTTGTGTGCTAGTAAATAAGAAGAAATCTGTACAGCTGAATGCGATGGAGTTTCAAAGGAAATGGAAGCTGGAAGATGCAAGTTAAGATCTCAAAGTACAAAAATAGCTGTAGAAACGAATATGTAATGTGACATTACACAAAAGGATTAGTGGGAGTGAGAGTAATGTTAAACCTTGCTCTTTAATAGGCAGTGTGAGACATAGTCACGCACAAAAGAACCAGATTCAGATATAGTCACTGCATCTTCATCTAACTGATGGACCCCATGCTTGTAGTTGAGCAGAATGGCTCACCTTTGAGTAGAGAAAAATTACATTCATCAGGTTGGCAGTCAGAGCACAGAACTGGATGAGTATCTTTGAAAAATGCCCTTACAGCTTGAAGACACTGAGAAAAGCTGCAGTGACCTACAGATAATATTAGCTTAGAGCAACTACCAGCAATTTCTTTCCTTATGTAAAGAGGAAAACACGGCTATTTGAACAGTGATCTCTGAAGGTAAGAGATGAGAACTTTCAGGCTGTAGAGAGGCAAGCCAAGCAAGGAATCAGCTGTCATACCTGAAGGCAGGACACAGTGGGGTGACATTCAGCTGCCTCATCAAACAGAGGCGTACCTCACCACCCAGCTGGAAAGTGTTCATTCAGCAGCTAACCCACTGACTGCCTTTGATTAGACAAGGATTGTCCCATAGAAACAGCACTGCCCTCCTGCTAACTATTTCAGGGAAATTACACTATACAGGTCATTGGAGAGAAGGGACTTCATGATGTAAATGCATGGCAGTAACAGGCATCCCTCATCTGAGCAGATGGAGAACCTGTATTAATGGCTGGAAGCACAGAAATGGCCACTCATAGATTCAGACTACATCCCAAAGGGGCAAGGCTAACTCAGACAAACTGGCTGTCATATTGCAACAGCTTACAAGTAAGGGCAGGGAAGCAATAGCTTGATAATTATAATTCTTCTTTGACCAGAAAGTAGAGATCTGCCCCTTCTGCCGAATCCCTCTTCCTCCTTGTCCAGTATGTATTTCCAGCTGTGGTTTTTTTGGGAGACAGAAGCTACAGACAAAATATTCAGACCTGTGTCCTCAGAGCAGAGCAATGTGTGTGAATACACAGCACGTTTCTGCAAGTTAAGGTTGTTTCTAATTCTGTATTTGAAAATGAGCTTAAATGCCAGTGGTGATGTAATGTTCATTTACATTTAGATTCTGTTTCTATTTATTTTTGTTCCTATTAACCGGATCTAGATTCTATCAGTGTGATTTTTTTTTTATCCATCCAGGATCTCTTATATATTAACAGCTCGTTTTTTTTCATATAGGCTGCCAAATTTCATGCCTTATTGATTCAATAAATGAAAAAGAATGACAGGTAAAAGGGGAAATTGATGTTTTCTCCCCAAGGAGAGATTTACAGATTTCATATGAACTGTTCCTGTAGGAAATGCTTTCTCTGATTGACAAAAAAAATGGCTATATAAGGAGGTTAGACGGTATGGTTCACTTCAGATTTGTCCAGGATATGCATAGCTGAAGGTGCGCTTTGGTTTTAAGATAACTCCTGCACCATGTTCCATAAACATGAACTGCCTGTATGTGAGAGATGGCTTAAAAATATCTGGAAATCTCTCATCTGCAGCCTGTCTCTTAGCAGTTCTTTGCTCTTGGTGCTGCTGAGTGCTCTGACACTCCAGAGAATGATGCTGGAGGTAGGAGCTACCAAAGCACACTGCAAATAGTTATGCCCTCCTTATGCCCTCCTCTACAAACAGGCACACTGTTTGAACTTGCATTTAGCAGGAATTCGAGTAGTTACTTGGTCCCTTAATAGCCACAAAGCATAAGGCAAGGACAGAGGAGCCAGGGCATAAATTTACAGATGATATGTGGAAATCCAGACTCAGAAGAGCAGGCTAGGGGAACAAGGCAAGGCCCAATGTGCTTCTGAGCATTGGGTTCATTTGTTCTCCCAGGAAGATCATGGAGATTTATCTTCAGAAGAAGCAGAAGTAATAACAGATAGGGTCATCAGCAAGATTTCTCCAAGTACTTACTCCCATAAATATCCACTGGGATGACAGAGTTCCCTAATGGGATGGTGTTGAAAGAGTTGCCAGAATAATTAGTTTTCTATTAGGATACACATGACATTTGATATCTTTCAGAACTGTTGTTTCAGTCTCTCCACAGGCGCAAATACAGTGGTTATTCTGGATTTGCCTACTTATATTTTTCTTCAGAGCAGAGAGGTTTACAAGAGCCCTATTTTTAATTTAAGATCCTGAAATAATTACATGACTTCAGGAGGCAAGAGACTCATTGTACTGTGACTCAATCCAGGCAGGCATGCAAGTAAGAGACTAGACAAGGCACAGTTAATAAGAAAGCTCTTTTTTGTGCACAAAAAGTCACATTAAACTCATATTATAATGGCTGGAAATTGAAGAACTTGGCAATCAGAAAACAGCAGAATGGAGGTTGATTTTACCAATGTTAATTAGCCCTTTTGCCCGTTTATATTATGATATAACCCTTAATTACCTCATCAGATCTTTTTCCAGAGGACTCCTGTCTTGAGGTTAGATAACATTGCCAGCTTTTTCTATCATTAATGTACTTTTTAATAGAGCACACAAACTGAATGTAGCAATTGCTTTCCATTAAAAGTTCTTTCTTATTGTGATCTGTTCTTAACAGTGCAAGGCTGCAGGGAATACCAGAGAGCACACCCCACACAAAGAGCCCTATCCTACAGCTTCCCACAAGTCTGGCAGAGAAGATATGTCTTCCTGTAATTTATTTCATGATGCTAATGGTCTCAGAAACACTGGTCTCAAGTAACCAGTTTTGCTCATAGTAAGGAAAGCTGCTGTGCAATTACTTCTGTGCTTGGGCATTTCCAGTCTTTCAGACATAATGAGCATATCTACCAACGGTGTAAGCTGAAGTAGCTCCTACAAACTTCAGAAATGTATGTACCAGGATGAAATCTGATCCTTTAAATAGTCAGATTCACAGACAGGAATTCATCAAATCCTGAAAAACAGTTTTATTTGGTTATAACTTTTATTTCCTCACAGTTTTTGCTTAGAGTTTAGCATGTCTCAAGCTAGCTGCCTCTTTATTTTCCACTTTCCTCTTGTGCCCCTCTCTCCATTGGAACTAATGAACTCACGGGGGAAGAAGAGGTCTTTAAAACTAGCATGTGTAATAATCTTCCTTATCAGATATCCCTCCTTATCCACTGTGCATGCTGCTTAGATGAGCATGTGAACAGGACAGCCATGAATACTGAGGCCAGCAGTTTGAGACATGACTGGGAGTTTTGTTTGCTGCACACTGGTCTGGGACTGGACACATTCTTCCTTGTGCCTCTAAGTAGACAATGAGTCCTCTAAATTGCTGATACTCTCTCCTGCTTCTTGTGTCATATATACCAGCCTTGAGCTGGAGTGGAGAGCAGCCGTGGAGCCAGACATCAGCCTCCACAGGGCTGGCAGCCTTCCTCCCTCCTGATCTCAGCCCTCTTGCTGTTATTGGATAGCATAGCTCCCATCTGAGGGGGAACTGCAGAAGTCAAAGCAACTTTTCTTCCAAGGATTGTCTTCTTTTTCTCTGCTTCCAATACCAGCTTGAGAAAATCAACTGTGTCCCTTTTGATCCTTACAGACGTCCTGTCCTAGGGAACCTTGTCTTTCATATGGTGATCATTTTTGCAGAGAAAGAAGAGAAATGGACTGTGTCTTTGCTAAACACAAATGGAGCAACATGAATACGTGTGAGGAAGCAAACATTCAACAAGGACATCTAATGTACAGCAGAGTCCCTGGGACTGATTCACTTCTTCTTCCCAGCCCTGCATTTTGTGGAATGGGGCGTTCTGTTTTAGCCTGATAATGAATCTGGAATATAGTGCTAGCACTGCCAGACAACAGACCTTGAAGTTTAGTCAGCCTTTTAGCAGGCACGGACAGACTTCCAGCCCTCTTGCCTGAAGCTTTGATTAAACTCTTGCTAAAGTTTCCCTTTGTTGATATATTCCCTTTCAGGCAAAGGTGAAGAGCAGGGAGAAAAACAGCCCATGTCTGAGCATGTCGGCTCCCATCCCTGTGCCTAATAATGCCACAGAGATCTAAGCCACTTGTTGCCTTTCCCTGCTCCGTGTCTTGTCTGACTGGGTCATGTGTCTTATGAAGTGCCTTGCTTAGTGAGGGCACTGACTGAGATGATTGACAGCTTTTCTGTGTCAGAAGACCAAACTGCTCAGTCCACGGCAGGGAACTTTAAAGCCTTTAGAAAGAGCAGAATCTCCACTGCTCACAGGAGGCCATTAGTGATTGTCTGCTTTTGAATCTAAGTTTAGGATGTACCATTAGGATCCCAGATAACCTTATCCGAGATGTTAAAAGGAGTTAGCAAGAAACTCTTACTGTTTGATTCTCGTCTGACCACAGGAGCAAAAAAAGAGAAGAAAAAAAGAAAAAAGAAAGACAAGATGCAGATAGAGGGGAAAATACTACAACACAGAGGGCTATAACAGGTATTAATAGATACTAGATGGCAGTATGTTAATAGCAGAGTACCAGTGTTTGTCAGGCATTATGTGGTGGATGAAAAATCAGATCACGGTGCTGATAGTGAGTTCAAGAGACATGTTTTAAATTGGTTGCAGACTGTAATTAGCTTTTTCCCTTGCCCTTTTTTTTTTTTTTTTTTTGGTTATCTTTCCTCCTCCCATTCTGATATGTCACTCACACATTTTCTCCTGTCAGGATTCAGGGGTGAAGCGGAGCCATTTCTGATCTTTCACCATGACTAGTCATTCCCAAATCTCGTTAATGTTGTCAGATCTTATCAGAAAAGTGACACAGATGTCTGCATCAGCCCTCTGCCTGTCTGTCTGTGTCTGCTGCCACACAGAAATGTGGGGACAGAAGGCTGTGGCACCTCTGCCTGTTATCTTTAGCTAGCAAAAGTCATGACAGAAAAGGCGAGTTAAACTTTTCCCATGTATAAGTCTTGCAGAACTTACATAGTGTTCTAAAATAATAGAAAGAGGAAAGGTAACTTTTAAATTTATTTGCAGGTAAAGGTTTATTCTTGCAGGTAGCCGTCAGTGTAAGATGCAATTGCTGCTCCATTGCAGTCTGCAGTAGCTTAACGTGGATGGAGTGCTGCTTGGCTGCAATCACAATGGAGTGAGAATGCTGCTAGCATTTAATCCTAACACTAATGTGGTGTTACTACATCAAGTTAGTCTCACTGAACTGTATAGTTTGATACCCATAACCCAGATTTCAACTTACTTCGTGTCAAATTCTCTTCTTGCTACCCTCTAAAGGAGTATTTTCATTGAGCTCCGCAGCAGGATTAGGCTCTGTAGGTGAGGCAAAAAGTGGGTTCTCAAACTAAGTTGCCGCTTGCTTTTATTCTTTTTTCTCTTCCACCTAAGTCTGCTTCTCTTCAAACTAATCCAAGACCTTCAGTAGCTTTAATTCTGAAGCATATAGGAGGTTTCAGCAGTAGGATCTGGGCTTATGAGTCTGGGCAACCCCTCACTTTGCTTACAAGATGAGATATCTCTCACTTCATACCTCCTATCCACGTGCATGGATGTTTTAATGATCCAGGAGAGATACTGGAATATATCAGGATGAGGAAGGAAGACAAAGATGCAAAAGGAATGTTGAGAATGTGTAAACAAGAGCCTCCTCGATAGCTTATTCCTCTACCTGTACAGTAGAGCATTAAATAAGACTTCCAAGCTCCTGGGCTGCACCAGGCTCCTTTAAAAAAATCCTAATGTTTCACTGACCATGTTAGGTATCTAGTGATTAAAATATAAAGTTTAATCAGAAGTCAGAGGAAAAATACTAAATTCAGAATTCGTGAAGGCTGGAACTTTTAAAATGTGATGAATTGCTGGTACTTGCTCAGTAAGCGAGAAGCCTTGTTCATGCTGCTTTAGTCGTAGTGCTAGTCAGTGAAAAAAACACTGATTTTCCTGCAGTTCCCCACTATGAGTGTGGATATATTGAGAGGGAGGGCAGAAGCAGAGGAGATGGGTGTTTTTCCACTTTGTGCTGAAACACCCAATGAAAGCATTGAAGATGAGCAGTCACATATATTCTGCAAAACTTTTCTTCTTCTACCTCTTAAAACGGTGACAATATAACTGTACTTTGACATCTTATCTAAATATAAGGGAGCAAATACCAGTGATTGAAATGTATGCACAGAGTGAAGGCAGCCTGAGAGATTTTACAGGTTTAAGGAGTGTATGTATCAGTGCCCTGGCTGACCAACCTTGGGATGCTGTTCTTGGGAAAGGAGAAGGATTAGTCACCATTGGCAGTTGTTTATTATAAGGGACAAGGTAGCTGAGGAAGGGAAGAGGTGTGAAGTTGTTGGGATGCCACCTCCTGACAAAGCACATGAGATAACTGATTTCTACTCAAGCAGTGCTCTGCAGAGGGGCTGTTTGCCTCCGTTTTCTTCTTAACATTTCACTTCTTGTTTTTTATTTTGTCTCTTTGTAAGTGGAAGGAACATGCTGCAGTGCAAGAATGTGTTCTGTCTACCCATGGTGCATGGTGTTGTTAGCTAAGAAATGAGATGCTCAGAGAGGCATACTAAAATACAGGAGGATTTTGATGAGCATTAAATTTCTTTTAGAGGATGGCATGCTTGCATACACAAGATCTCTTCCCCTTGAATAGAAAGCAGAATATCAATCTTTCCTTTAAAAAAGGATTTAAATTGTGAGATAAATGAACAAGAATGCCTCCCTCTCTTTCATTTTAGGAAAAAAGACTGACTAGGAAATTAATTAAGTGGTTGGTTAACTTTATGCATATAAGTAGCTTCATTTAATTTTAAGTTAAGTTGCTGCAGCTTCCTATTGAAAGCATGAGCAGAAAGGCAGGCAACTAAATCTCCATAGAAATGCTATTAATCTTGAGAAGACCTTGAATGGCTCCTGCATTCCCTAATGGGGCCTTTCCTGCTATTTTCTTTACACAGTCTCAATTCTGCTTTGCACTTTTGCTTGTGTGCCAGTAAAAGTACAGTAATTTGAGAAGAACCGTGAACCTTCCTTGAAATAATAATCTGCAGCTCCTGTTGAATAGAAATAGAGGTGGGAAACATATTATGAACGTGATGTTGGCCCAGCAATACTGCAGGTATATGGACAGTCCCAGCCAGTAGCTCAAATGAGATGCCTGTCAGATTTCTTCAGTGCATGCTAGGTTTGCTAGGATCATTTGGAAACATGATCCATCATATGAGCTTGCTGTAGGTCTGCAGTAAGGTTGTGCATCACTAGCATCGTGGACTTTTTGTGCAGGAAGATGGCCAGTTCATTCATAAGGAATGAAAACAAGAAGCTCGTTGTGTGTTCAGACATAGGTCTGCATCAGGGACAGCAGGTCAATCTGTGCTATGTAGCTTGCTCCAAAAATAATGCCTCCTATTTATTTCCATGGAAACTACAACAGATACGAAGGGCACAATAACACTGTTTGATAGAGCCAATTCTCAGTTACAAAACACTGATTTTCAACGTAGTCACCACTATTAGCTGTTCATTTTCACTGGTGATGAATAAGAGCCACTGTTTCACAGTGTTTCACAGTGTTTCACCACCCACCACCTCACTGTGCTCACATTCACTGTTGGTATCCACAAATGTTCAGCAAACATCAATGAATGTCAATGGATGCCCTTTTTTCCACTCTGAGGAATGAAGTGACACACCTTTGCTTAAAACATACTTTCATGTCAGACACCATTTTACCAGACTGCCTCTCTGCTGCTGTCTGTTGCATGGCAACAAAATGTATCAGAATGTTGATGGGAAGGTTTAACCTCTGCCCCCATACCATCAACATCCACCTCTGAAATCATGGACCAACATCACAAAATAGGAGACGTTACTTTTGGAGCAGCCCTCACGTATTTTGGATGGGAGCTCAAGCCAGTGGGGCCCTCCTGTCCGTGTGGGTGCAGGCTGAGCACTCTGGTGAGCATGACCTGACACCCGACAGCAGTGTCACATAGCTCAAGCTATGGGGTAAGCCAGCATGGGGACTACGATGCATTTTAGGATTTTCAAACAAAACACA
>VXAB01010291.1:16626-45037 GCA_013399175.1 Odontophorus gujanensis | reverse complement strand
GTGTGTTCAGACATAGGTCTGCATCAGGGACAGCAGGTCAATCTGTGCTATGTAGCTTGCTCCAAAAATAATGCCTCCTATTTATTTCCATGGAAACTACAACAGATACGAAGGGCACAATAACACTGTTTGATAGAGCCAATTCTCAGTTACAAAACACTGATTTTCAACGTAGTCACCACTATTAGCTGTTCATTTTCACTGGTGATGAATAAGAGCCACTGTTTCACAGTGTTTCACAGTGTTTCACCACCCACCACCTCACTGTGCTCACATTCACTGTTGGTATCCACAAATGTTCAGCAAACATCAATGAATGTCAATGGATGCCCTTTTTTCCACTCTGAGGAATGAAGTGACACACCTTTGCTTAAAACATACTTTCATGTCAGACACCATTTTACCAGACTGCCTCTCTGCTGCTGTCTGTTGCATGGCAACAAAATGTATCAGAATGTTGATGGGAAGGTTTAACCTCTGCCCCCATACCATCAACATCCACCTCTGAAATCATGGACCAACATCATAAAATAGGAGACGTTACTTTTGGAGCAGCCCTCACGTATTTTGGATGGGAGCTCAAGCCAGTGGGGCCCTCCTGTCCGTGTGGGTGCAGGCTGAGCACTCTGGTGAGCATGACCTGACACCCGACAGCAGTGTCACATAGCTCAAGCTATGGGGTAAGCCAGCATGGGGACTACGATGCATTTTAGGATTTTCAAACAAAACACAAAATGCTTTAGATTTGCATCCTGTCAGGTTGATATGTTACAACATCGAGCAAAGCACTCAGCTCCCTTTCGTGTCCTGTCTTGCACAATTCAAGCTTTCTGGGCAGAGATACCCAGAATGTTGTGCCGATCTTGTAGGACTTGTCACTCTGAGATGTCACTCACTTGCAGCTGTGTGGGTGGCTGCTTGTGTAGGGCAGGCGGAGAAACTGTGGAGCCACAGGTGTGAATCCAAAGATCTGTAATCACCAAAGCAGAAAAGTTAACAGAAGGCAGACGCTGAGACAGAAGTAGCAACAATGCAAAAATATATTCAGAGAGAGCGACAGCAAAGGGAGAGGCAGAAGGAAGATGAAGAGTTTGATGAAACAGTAAAGGTAGCAGCAGTGATGGCTCCTCCTGGTGTGCTCAGCAAGACCAGCCATGGACACACCTTTACCTCTCAGTACCATGACCACGAACACATGATGCCAGTGACATTACCAATACACTGGGCTGTCAGGAGGATCTGGGATGGAAAAGTGCATTCATCTGTTATTCCCACAAGCCCCTTCCAGTACCGGCTGTCACTGGCAATGGGCAAGCTGCTAGTCATTTGTTTGGTTCAACTGTTTTGCCTGCTGCTTAGACTTAGTGGAGGTTTTCTGGCTTGTAAAGAAATACAGCTATTGTTTTGGTGGCAGGGAAGAGGTATGGTTCCAGCACTGTGCCTGAAATGTCATCTCCTGTTTAGCTTTAATCCTGCGCTGTGCCATAATGTGGGGTGGCAAAGGTTCAAAATGAAGGTGATATGCTCGCTTTATGAACGGCTGTATTATTACCTGCATAGAGTTCTCTGAGAGCTGTCTAAACCTATGCATGTTTAATTTATTGTATTTCTTTGAGTCTAATTCCTACTGTTTGCGTGACTGAAGCTGTCCCTGGGAACTGCACTGAAGGAATCAGGCAGCTTCTCCTCCCTGTTCCATTTCCGCAAGGTTTTGTTACAGTCATCTGGGGAGCACTTGGGGAGTTGTGTCTCCCCAGGGAAAGCTCGTTATAGTAAGGCTCAGTTTTTGTTCTTTTGTACTCCTATACTTTATTGTAGGAGTTGCAAGGTGCCAGACTCTCAAATGTCAAATGGCACTTTGTCTGGGAGCCAATGTTTGAGATGGGCCCAGCAATTCAGCCAGGTGTTTGGCTGGGCTTTTTGGGTAATCCTACAGGGCGGTAGAGAAGGTGGCCAGTGACAGGGAAATTGCTTCTGCATTGCTACAGGTGGTACATTATTTATTACACGTTTAGGAAACTAGACCAGGTTTACCAGTCCATACTGGTCATTGACTGGTAGAAGTCTTTATTCCTTGCAGCAGCCATCTTTACTGGGAAGAGCTGATGCTGTTGGGTAGTGCTGGCGGTCAGAATGCTGATGTTTCAAAAAGTGCAGGTGTTCATGTGGCACGGCTTTAAGGGTTTTTTAAGTCGAGGGCCTTGGCTTCTTGTCAAAGTGTATTGATACACTGCACCATCCTCACTTCGTTTTGTATATTTATTTCTCATTTCCTTGCCTCTTTCAGGCTGCTACGTGTAGGCTGCAGGAGTCTGGCCTCTATGAAGTAGATGCAAGGCAGAGGACGCAGGCTAGGGTCTGGCTGGTGATGTGCTTCTGCTCCAGCTAAGAGTCAGCAGCATGTGTGCGGCCTCTGTGCCTGGGGATGGGCCAGAGCCCCGGCAGGAGGAGCAGCCTGTGCCTGCAGAGGGCTGGGAGCATGGCTATGGGCTGGAGGGCTGGCACTGGGTTGTACTGCCTGCTGAGAGGGAAATTCGTTGGCAAAGTGAGTTTTGATCTCAGCAAAGCTGCTTCTGCTGAGACCCTGGGAATGACTGCAAGGTGATTATGGGGTAGGTGTACATATAAATGAAATCAGTGGTACACCATGACTTTAAATTATATCACCTTATGAGTGTGCATGCACATGGTGGGGAGAAAATGCAGATACTGAATTTTCTGGAAACAGTTACATGCAACTGCAACTTACTGTTATTTTAAGCTTACTTTATCTCCACTATTTGCTGGCACAGAAGACTCCGGAAACACAGCTGCTCATTCAGCATATCAGTAATTGTTTTCAGGATACGTGGATGTATGGCACTGACATTAAGTGCATGTTCCTGAATTAAAATATTCTTATTTACTACACTCCTTGCTTACTATAGTCCTGAGCCACTAGAGAGTTTGAAGCTCATCTGTTTGTCAAATGTGTTTTATGAGTTAATTCCTCTGTCAGCATTACTGCTGCTGGTAACAGCCCAGGAACCACCATTTTACTCAGAAATGGATCCTTTAACTTGACCTGCTTTCAAAGATTATGCAAATAAATAAACAAAACTTGAGCCATTATGCTAGGAACAGAATGACCAGGTGCACATTGTGTTAACAAGCAGCATTACACACTTACATTCCTTACTGATGGATACTCATTATGAAGTGGGTTGCTTTGGTTAGGTCTTTTTTTTTAGTTAACAGCTGCTAAAATACTAAACAGCCAGACTGTTTTCAAAATGACAGTTACTTGGGACCCTTACTTTCTTAAATAAAGGGAGGCAAGAAGTTACTCTTCCTAGAATCTCTACAAGATTTTTGATGTCTCCCATGCTGAAGTGGGATGAGAAATCAAATATCATTAAAACTTTAGCAGAGCAGAAGTCTGCAGGAAAAGACTCATTTGGTGTTCTCGTTTTCATAGGCCTTGTTTTATCAACGTGCTTATGTGCAGGCTTAATTTTCTGTTTCTCTGAGTCCAGTCACATGCTTATGCTTTCACTGAGTCACACATCAATGAGATTTCTGGGAGTCTGGTCTTGCAATGCCAGGAGAATAAACTTGAAAAATGGAGAAATACAGCATGCTTTCCAGCACTGCAATAGAGCTGTGAACCTGCATCTCTATCTCCTCTGCACTGAGCAATAAATGATAGAAGAGTCTGTCTCTTGCCAGGTGATGGCCCTGTAGAAATTAAATTGCACTTAGAAAGCCATGTGTAGTATTCATCCAGGCTGCTTGAGATCTGCAGCGTGGCTGGGTGCAAATCTAGAAATGGATCTCTTGTTCAGACTTTTGTGAATCTGCTGCTGTCTGCAGTTACTCACCTTCAAGATAAACAAAGGAAACAAACTTTTTTTTTTTACTGTCATTTTTAATAGTTCCTTTTCCAGAACCTCTCTCCCTTTCCATAATCTCAGGCTTCCCTTCCTCTGCCTGTAATATAACAGCTGTGTAACAGAGCAGCAAACTTGGCTGCAGATTTTGGATGTTTTCTGATCCTCTCTGTCAATGTCAACTGGGATTTTATTCTCATTTTAATCCCATGGCCATGCTTGGCACCTTGTAAATCACACATGCACGTCACTGGGAAGGAGTGGACTGCTTCTATCTTAATCTGCAGCCTCTTGCTTTTATGACTCCTTAGTATCATCAGTCTTTATTTCCATCACAAGAAAAAAATGTCCTCCCCCAGTGATGCTTCCAGATGAATGTGTTTTATTCTCTGCAGGATCAGAGGAATGCTATTTGTGAGGGTTCTGGGCACTCAGAACGCACAAGCATTGGTACTTTTGAAACATGCCTTTTATATGATGGATGGGGCATATTATCTAAATGCTAATAAATACTGAGCCACAAATTGGCTTCATTTTTCTTCATTCCTTCACTGCCTGTGGTTGCCGAATGATGCTAAATCCAGCTTCAGACACATCACAATACTAATTAGTTCCGATTTCTTTCTTTGTTCTTTCTGATAGGGCAATATGAATGTCCTGCCTCTAGGGGATATTTATATTCCAGCCTCCCTGGCTCACCTCCACGAAGAGTGCATACATTTTAGTGTGAGAGGGACAGGGAATGAAGATGGTACAGATCTCATCTGGCACAGAACTCTCGGGTATCATTTAAAAGGGTCAGCTGGATTATACATCTTATTAAACACTGTGGGACTTTGCCAGCGGGCTGAGGTCCTTTGATCACACACAGATGATACCATAAACTCTGTCAGATGAATACGTGCCACAACATGTTCTGTGGCAACTCTCAGTCGTTCTCTGTTGCCTTCTAGATTTTAGATTCTTAAAGATAAGCTGACAGGTATTGGCGTTATCACTTCTACGTTTGTGAAATAGAATTCATTTACAATTCTTTGTATTGAAGACATTCTCAGTATGAGCACCTGTTTGTTTCTGGACAGAAGACAAATAAACAGACCACTTTGCACTGACATTATATACGTATCCTGCAAGTCTTGCATGCTATTCCATGTTATTAAATTAAAATCTAAAATGAAATTATCTCATAGGCAGCCCCTCAGAAGGTCCTCTGACACATTCTCTGAACTTGTGGTATCAGTGCTGATTTTGTAGCAGTGGACTACTTGGAATAACATGGCACTTCAGTACTGGGAAATAATCTGTCCTTTGTTAAAGACTGAGTTATTAAAGATGGAGAGTCTTGTCAGCCCTCTGTGAGATCAGGAACAGTTTTCAATCTCAGAGAATTCAGATGTTTGCCCGGTAATTGTGGAAACGTTGCAATTCAGTGTAGTGGGAATAGCCTTTCTAAAGCAAAGGTAAAATGAACAAATACATATTTAAAATATCTGTAGCTGTCATATATTTATTCTGTGAAATATAGAAGCAGACTTTTCCTTCAGGTGGGCTTTGGTCTTCTACAAAAAATTTCAGAAACTGGATGTCATAAAATAGGAGACGTTAGGTGCCACGTTAAGGCACCTAAGGGTTAAGGGTGACCTGACGGCAGCGTACGCGAGGATACAAAACTTGATTCACTCTTCAGTGTGGCAGACCAAAGTATGCAACAAACTGATTTGAAGCAAGGCTGGAGGTAGGGTTTTTTGTTTTTAATTATGCCAGTGATTAATTGCAGGAAACGCTGTCCAGGCATCACAATTACTTCTTAGAACCATTGTTTTCGGTTGGGCTCGCCCTCTGTTCTGTGACTCAGACAAGAGATTGTATCAAGGATGTAGTTCATGGTCTTTGTTACAAATGAAACGATTCAAATGGTTCTTCCTGTAGGCTGAAAAAAAAAGTTGTTTGCATTTACCCTAGGGAGTGGATGATGGACATTCTGTAAGTGAAATGTAAAATGCTGGAGGGGAAAAACACCAGCGCCTATGATGTCTTACCGTCTCCTGTAGTCCTTGTCTGAAATATGCTTTTAATTTGATATTTCTCTCGCTTATATTATGAATAAGGGAGGAGATCTCACATTCTTCTCAATTTAGGTATTTCAACAGCTTAAGAGAGTTTGTCAGTACTGTATTAATTGTACAGTCTGGCTGTCATCCCTTGCAAAACCGTCTCTGAGTGGAGATGCAGGCTCACACAGCATGCATCTTCTAGCTGTGTTTCTGTTCCTTCTGTTCTCTGTGTTTATTTGTGTAGAACCACATCTGGACTCACCTGGTGTCACTGATTTCTGTAAGATCAAGCACAATTCTGAGTGTCTGGCTTCAGGGCTTTTATTCCTTGCTCATCTCTTCTAGGGAAGGCTGATAAAAAGTAATTCAAAGGAGCCCAGTGGGTGCAGAGCTACAATAAGCTGACACTGTCTGTAAGCAGTGATGAGATGACCTCAGTGGTCCTGCAGTATGATCATACTCATCCAAATACATAGATGAGACAATCTTGTTAAATAATTGAAGTGGTATTAAGTTAAGGCCTCTCACATTTAGTACTTTTCAACTCTCCTGCCACTTATTTCATTGCTTTTTGCAGAGAAATTACACTTTTCTAGTTTTAGCATTTGTTCTGCTCTGTGCTGCTGGCTCCCAGCAGCTCCTGTAGACCTCCTGACCTCCCTCTTTCAGCCTCTAATATCATGACTTGTTTCCATGGAGACTGGAGTAAAGTGATAAATAAATATGGCTGGGAATAGCAAGCTTCCACCTTCTGCAATTGGGATAAAACCTGGGGAATCATCACCTCACTGTGTGTTACACTGAGCACAGAGGAGCCCCTGGTACTCTCCTCTCGGTGGCTTGCAGGCAAGGGTGACATGGTATGGCTCAGCACCCCAAATACTCAGGGTACATTGATTTTCATGGCTGAAGAGCGAGCAACATACGAGGTTGTGTGAGTGAAAATAGTGCTGGTGCTTCTCTTGGATCTGGCTGATGGAGATATAGCCTGGGAGCCCAAAGCATTTGGGTTTGGGTCACAGTTGTGCTGGGAGAACATTTCTTATTCCTTCCCTGTGCTTTATTCATGAGACTAATACTTTTGGAGGAGTCATAAAATCATAGAATCCCAAAGGTTGGAAAAGACCACTAAGATCATCTAGTCCAACTGTCAGCCCATCACCACCATGCCCACTAAACCCTGTCCCTCAGAGCCACATCGACCCTTTTCAGGGATGGTGACTCCCTGGGCAACTCTTTCCTATACCTCACCACTTCTTCTGAGAAGAAATTTTTCCTAATATCCAAACTGTAAGGAAATTCCTTTCTGGAGATAGTTATGTGCTGTCTGTCCCAGGGATAACTTTGTCATAGTTTAAGTTTTTAGGTAATATAAAAAATAAAAAAATCAGGAATGCTTCTCAGCGCCAGTACTGTGTTTCATTCTCCCACACACTGGCATCTGGTTGCAGGTCCTGCAGGAATTGCCAGGGGATACAAATGACCACGGGGCTTGTGAAGCTGCCCCATTAATTAAAACAGAAAACTGGTCCTGGACTACACTGAATGGCTTCAGCCAGAGTTTTCCTTTCATTCTCTGCTTAGAGAGAGGCTGCTCTCAGCATAAATGGCTTTTCTTTTTGGAGGACTCGATTTAATCCAGTCCCACCATGAATATTCTCTCACATGGTAGAGCAAGTGAATTTAGTCAGACCGAATGCTGTCTGACGTGGTAGGCTCTGTCCGAAGAACTCTAACCCTGAGTCCTCTTTGCCTCTGGTAAAATTAATAGCTGAATTCACAGCTGAGTTCTTAGGTGGTTCATTTTAAAATAAATGAAATAAAATTTGGGACTTCCAAAGTGGGATTGGAAACTTTAAATCATATTACTTCTGAACTGTCACCTGTTCATGCTCATTTTACCATCAACTCCTTTCTGTCTTGCCACACTCATTAATTCCTGCCAATATTACATTTGTTTATGATTGGACAGTCTTTCCCAGGCCTTTTTATTACTCATTACTTGAATCACTCTCTCTTTATCTTGTTTGATTCTGCTGAGACACCCAGGGAATTTTTCAAGCTGTGAGCACAGGATTGTGCAGAAATCACTGCCTGCCACTGATGCTTCATTTGAAGATGCTCTCTTGTGATTTACCAATAAACTAGCAAGACACTTTGCTGCTAGCAGCTTCATACTGCTGAAAATTGTTTTTCAGATGAGATGGTAAATTATGGTCTCTTACTTCCTGTAGACATAGATGCTTAATAGATCTCGTTTTGGTGTCTGATGTAGTCAAACTGGAGGTCCCTAGTGTTTTCCTTCCCTTATGTTACAATAACAGTTGTTTTGTGCTGCTCTTCCCAGAAGGAGCTGCATTTCATTAGAGTTTCTACTTGCAGAATGGATTGAGGAAGGAAGACTGACAAGGCAAGAAATACCTTGCTTCTCTCCTTTCAAAGGCATGCCATTGATCTGCTGCACTGTAGACACTGGGTTTATTTGTATGTCTGTTCTTATATACTCCAGTCTACAGTCATAGAATCACAGAAACGTTTAAGTTGGAAGGGACCTTTAAATGTAATCTAGCCCAACTCCTGAGATTTATGGCTGAAGGGATGCTGAGGGGAACAGCTCTCTGTAGCTATTTGGCCCTTTGAGGGGTGCCTTGTAGCTGTAACTCTTTTATTATGGGCCCCCAGTTTGGTTGGCTGAACAGTTGTGTTAGCAGTTTACTGCAGGTGAATCCTTGTTCTTCTTTTCTGCTCTCTCCAGTTCCTTCCTGCAATGTTTGTTAACTTTATCTTTCGGACATCTCCTAATCGTAAGATCTGAAACATGCTTCTGATTAACTATCACCTACAAATACCTTCAAAAACAAAATACCAGAATTGTCCTTCAACTCTTAACTATCCTTTTCCTGCTCCAGTGGGACTAAATTAACCAGTTACAAAGAAATACGGAAAATGAAAGTGCATCTGGAACTGCATGTCCTTTCCAGAATCCTGTTTGACAGCCTGATTATCTTCAAGAAAAAAGAGCCATCCTGGTACAGTCCCGGAGGAGAAGGATTAACAACCCTGGAAGCAATGAAAGAAGATTCACACTGATGTGAAGAAGACAGATGCGTGTGCAGTTCAGGTTCATCTTGGCAGAGTCATACTGAAAACGCCAATCCAACAATTCTAATGCTCGCAGGAAAAGAGAAGTATGAGGGGGCTGAGTGATGGCTCATTCCAGTGCAGCATGAGATCCAGTGGTGAGGCTGTGCTCACTAATAAACCCTGTGCCCAGCGTGGTTTCTCTCTGCAGGTACACATCAAGGTGACAGAGGGCACCAACCGAGACGATGGCTCAACATGGACTGCTAGTGCTCAGCAGAGAGAGATGTGAGCTGAGATGTTTTTGCCTTGGGTGACGAGATGTATCTGCAAGGAAGATCTGTGGCTATACCTGAATTTGCTGTGACTTGCTAGCACGGATGCTGATAGTAGGGTGGCTGCAGAAACACAGAGTGCAGACCACTCACTACACTTAGGAAGGCAGGTGAAGTCAGCAGGCTTTCTGCACAGAGAAACTGGAAAATATGTTATTCTCAGTTGTTGAAATGAGCCTCCTTCACACACCTCCCAGGAATCTGGTTGTCACTTTGGTCTTCACTGTCACAGAAGCAGTACACACTTTGGTCCTCTTCCCTTTTCTTCAGTTGTGTGCATCAGTGGAGCACAGCACCTCGGATTGACTTAGAGTCCTGCAGGGCTCTCAGCACATCCTGGCATCAGGGCAATACTGTGCGTTATTACAGAGTGAGCGGGTTTTGGTAGTGCTGGAGCATTTGCATGTAGCCTCAGTAGAAATTCCTCTGGGGTTTAATGTCTGTCAGTCCAGAATGCAAAGCAGGATTTCAGAAGGAAAAAAGCCTTGTGGGAAAGTGCCAGTATTTCATCTTACAAGCATCAGAGGCAAGGAAAGCATTGCTGGCTATTGTGATAGGTTTCAATAACTGGTACACTCTGTTCTTGTTACAAAGTGGAATGGGGCTAAAACCTGAGCCAAAGATGGGATAGCATTTCCTTCAGCTCAAGGTAGGTGCTTCAGCACAGGGGTATTGCATACCCAAAGGATACAGCATGCCTGGAAAGGCAGGTGCTTTTGTAAATAAAGGTTCTATGCTGATGGTACAAGAGAGGAAGGCTTGGGTGAGGTGTTGTGGTTCTGCATTGGTGACGTCCATCTGGGTTATTTTTTCTGTGGAAAGTGTCCATCAGGGCACTTGAGAGCAAAAACATTTTGATTGAATAAAACCAGGCAACCATCTGCTGGCTGGAAAACACGGAGGCACATTATGTGTGTAGATACGTGTCTGGGGGACACGTTGCCATTCTTAGGATGTTTTAAATCCCAGTTATTCTCCTGAGTCTGATGGAAATCTGGCTTACATCAGAGAGAGAGAGAGGAGGGAAAAAAAAAAGAATATCCAAAAGAGGAAGGCTTGTAAGGCAGCAGGGTAGACTATTATCTGCTGCACTGTCTGAATTTTATCAGTGGAAATTGCTTCTTGTTTGTGAAACAGCTGTCACATTTCACTCCAGAGGTGGCGAGTTTTTGTAAGTGTAAACACACAATAATGGGTTTTGATTTCCACAAATAAAATCCTGTCCTGGCTCTGAAATGTTTTGGATGCTGAGCAAAAACAACGTTGTCCTTAGTGTTAAAGAAGAACAGCAGTCCCTTTCCACCGTAACTTTCTGAAGATGGAGTACATTTCCTTCTCCTCTCCTTCTATTTTGCCATGAATACACAAGCACCCAAAAAGTCATCCTCCCTCTGCTGGGCAAAAGAAATCCCAACAATGTAGGCTTGAAGGGTTGCCCAGGTGGGATAAAATTCTTTGCAAATGTTATTATAATTTCCTTAGTTTGGATGTGGAAACCCAACCTGCTTCACAAGCTTTGCACCTTACTCCAAACTGTTTTCCTTACCCTGTCGTGAACAGTACATTTTTTCTCCTGCTTCATGTAAGTTGGATGCAAGTTACTTTTGCAAAGCTAACTTTCCAATCTAGCTGGCAAAGAATTTTTCATTACAGCTCCTCAATTTTTCACACATCATGGACCTTACGGGGAAATCAATGGGAATGCAGCACCTCTGTTAGGCAAGCTCTGCCTTAAAGGCATTACGAAGCATAGTAAGTATGATTAATTTTTCTGTTCCTCAAAAACTTCTTGTTAAGCTACTGATCTTTTCTAATCTCTCATGTGGCTCCTTAACACAGGTTTGTCTGTATTGATTTCCTTCTGCAGATCATTTTAGCTCTCACACAGTTTCAACTCATCTTGTGTTCTTGACACAGTTTGTTGCCTCTGGATATACCACAGGACAGAGTGAGTCTCTTCAGCCAGTTTGTTTTGCTTTTGCATTTGAACTTCCCATGTTTCCTCCTATCATAAGACAGACAGGAATGGGCAGCTTCTAGCTGAGATGTCTTCTGAACTTCTTGCTCATTTCTGTGCATAATGAAACATTTGTGTACAGATCACTTCTTGGATGTGCAGCTGGCCTGGGTTGTAGATGATGACTGAGAATCTGTCCATAGAGAGGTGAATTTGAATTGACTGCTGTGGGTCACCTCCATTCTCAAATATAAACCTAAAATAAACCTTGCATGGGACACAGCAGATCCCATTCCTCGGCATTCCTCAGCTTCTGTGGCAAGCTTTGCTGACATATTAAGACGTATTAATTTTCACTATCATCAACAGAGCTGCAGGAAATTATGCTAATCTGTAGTACTGGGTTATACTTAATGTGGGAGATCTGACTTTGATTCGAGGTCACCTGTTTGTTTCTGCTTAGCATACAGGATGTCAAGACTATGCAGAGATTGCTGGTAACTGGGAATCTGTACAATATGGGAGCTGTGCTGAAAGCACAGGACAGACTGAACCTACCTGCCTGCCTTGAAAGGAGTGTAGGGGTGGAAGCAAACACTGTTGCAGGCTGGGTTTGCTCTCCTGGACTGTCTGTGTTAGAAGCAGGAGAAGTGACAGGATGTCCCATGGACTCTTTCACTCTATATTACAGTAAGATTGGAGACACAGTGTTCACATTCAGGCTGCCTCCATGCCGCAGTGATAGTTGAGAGAGAGAAAAAAAGGGATTAAGGAGATGGAAGAACTCAGTTGGAGAGGAGGCTGTAATTATTAAATGTGCATCATTCGCCTTAAGGTTAAGCTGGGGAGATAGGGAGATGAGGAAAAGAATTTGGAGGGCACGTACACAAAGAGAGAGAGGATGTCCATGGGAGCCATGGAGCAGTCACTACAGAGTAAAAATAAACAGTAGGAAAGTAGACAAGCTATGTTCTGTTCCTGGCACAGAAACTGATCTCTGGAATGATCTTGGACAAAGTACTTGATTTACTTGGCTGTCACTTTTCTTGCACAGTGCTGAAATTTGGTTGCTGCTGAACAGATTTTAGGTGGAGCCCTGATGGCACATTGCTCATGGGGAGCATGCACACAGCTGGGAGCCTGCTGCTGGGTTCTCTCCTACAGGATGTCTCCTGAAATTCTCATATAGGAAATTGAATCTTTTATCTGTGTATTTTAAAAGTTACCCTCTTTGTTGAAAAAAACTGTTATGGTGATAATACACCTGTGAGATGCTCAGAATTCTGTGGATATATGAGTATTTATATGTGCTAGCAGTATGTTTTAGAGTATTTATATGTGCTAGCAGTATGTTTTAAATTTACTTGAATGTTCAAAGTACAATCTGAGATTGTCATACACAGTTATTGTGGTAAACTGTGTGTTTAGATACACTGCTGTTAAATGGAGAGTCTAACTCTTGTTGCAGTTACATAGCTAGGGGTTATAGGAAGGGGCAGTAGGTCAGTAAAATATTGCCAGTTAAATATAATGTGAAAGTGGTGACCTTTGAGATCCCACAGACAGGGATCATCTCCCTGACAAGGTGCAGATGCTTGAAAGCCATGGTCAATGCAGTTGAGATTACAGCAGTAGGAGTAAGTTTGTGGTACACAATGGGATAGGAAATGAAGTAAATAATTTCCTGTTCAACTGCTCAGGCTCTTGGTAAGGCCCAAAGAAGGACAGCAAATGCAGATTTTCCCCTTCCTCTCAGACCTGCGTTTCACTGCACAGTATGTGCACTTGTTGAACTTTGTCTTTTTGGCATCTCCATGCTTTTCAGTAGACAGAGAAGGAATGTAGAAGCATGTGGATAGCATAATCCATTATAGTTATCATTGAGTATTCAAAAAAAATAAAAAAAAAGCCTCGAGAATATCCCAGAGCACTGCTAAGGTTAATTGACTGCTTGAAGGTGTCACTACACAGTTTCCAGAAAATAATAATTTTTGGACTGAAATCAACAGTTGTGCATTCACTGTCTGTGACTCCCAGATAAGCACTGTCCTGTCTTGAAGCTGAATTTGTCCTGACTTGAAGCTGAATTATCTGAGGTAGCTGAAATGGTGCAGCAATGGTAAAGTAGGTGTTTATAGCAGTTCTCTGGGTCTGACCCATTGCTTAAGACACCTTAAAGGAAGGTGCTGTACTATGCCAAACTGCAGTAACTGATATTTTTTGCAGCAGGCAGATTCAAGATCTTTCTTGTCACTATAGACAGACAGAGCAGTCACAGGTAGTCATGGTTATATCAAAATATTAAATATCTAAAGATGTTATATTCATATAGGGCTCAGAGCTGTAGTTGGAAAAAAAAAAAAAAACCCACCAAAAATCCAAAATGCTGATGTGTTTTAAATAAATGCCATCACTGCAGAGCCAGCTGAGTTCTGATGCATGATGCATCTGTATGTTTTGTACCATGTGTACTGCTGTGTTGGACAACTAGGGGCACACTGGTGGCAGGAATTTGTCACCTGAGTCTCATAAAAGGAGGAGGAGGTCAAGCTTAAGTATATGGGAAGAGATGAAGGAATCTGAAGATACCAGCCTGGATCTTTCAAGCTGGTAGTTACTGAGATGGTTTGCAGTCTCAAGTGTTGCCTGAAGTCTCTGCTCTGAAAGTCGATGGTGTTGTGATTACTGTTCTGTATGAACAGCTGGATACATATCTGAACAGCATGTTCAGCTGAGGCTCTCACTGAATACCCAGTGCTGGCAAGCTGCAGCAGCTCCAGCAGTGACGTACTCCCCAGCAGGTTGGCAGATGTGTGCATACATGCGTGTGTCTATCTCTGCGTAAGTAACAGATAATGTAGGTGAGGCTGTCCGTCTGAACACCTAACAGTGTCTTTTAGCTGCAGGGTTTTCCTTGTTCCCAGTTCTCCAAATGACCACATTAATCCTGTTCACAACAATCTCAGTACAAACTTTTTTTGTGAGAGGAGAGTTACTGCTTTCGGGACAATGCATATCATTGAAGCAGGTGAGTACATGCTGTGCTTATTTTCTTGCAGCTGGATGATTGTTCTGTATACTCATACACTTTAGCACTGTCTGTACAAACATTAAGTCAAGTATTGAGAGCCTTCAGAGGGATTTGTACCTTCTGAAGAGCACTGGGACCTTTCCCATCTCTGAAACTCACCCTGTGGTCTCTGCTGTATCATCCTTAGGGCTGAGCCCAGAGACCTTCAGCACCGTGGTGAGGAGTGGTGAGGAGTGCTTAAGCCAATACTGATCAAATGACTGGTGGTGCTACTTTCCTGGGAGCACACGTCTTCTCAGGAATATCTCTGTCTGGCAGACTAATGCCTCAGTGCCCCTTTGTCAGCAAAACAAAACAACCTGTAGTTTAAGAAAACCTGTCAGAATTCTTGAGGTACCTCTCAGTGTCATGTCCCACATGCTATGAAATATAACCAGATTAAGCTGGTTTTATTATATTTACACATCTCATTGCCAGTTGTCTGCTTTTAAAGATGTTTAAGACACAAATTGTGTAACCAATTTATAGTGTTACAAAGGGATTGACTGGCATTGCCAGAAAGCCAAGCATGTGCTGAGGCTGATAAAAGACTTAATTTTTGTTTCTTTTTGCCCAGATAAATAGTTTAAGTAATTAGTTTAAAGAGATGGATCAATAACTGCTTACATGAACAGTCTGATTCAAAAAAGCCTTGGGTTTAACCCCATTTGAGAAAGCTTTGGCAGTTTGTCTGGGCTCAGAGATGCTGTTTGTTCATTCTTGTATGGGGATGGTTGGTTTTGTTCGTTTGTTTAACTCTGTTCGTTTAGCATGCTTATTCTTGTTTAGTATATGACTAGAGAAATAGCAACCACAGAAGAAATTCTCCTCCTGAGCATGCTGCTAAGGATATGGATCAAGAGGACAGCTGACTGTAGGGGATTTAGAGAGGGTATTGAGATTTTCTGTAGCACCTTGAACTCAACCAATCCATCGGTGCTTGGTAACTATTTGATCCACATGAAATAGCAAGTTACAATGCACATCAAAGAGCCTGTCTGTACTGCTGCTCATTGCTGCTTCATCCTTAGCTGTCAGGCCCTGCAGAGCGCTGAAGCAGCTTGCCTAGGGCTACAGATATAATCTGTTACAGGGTTGTAATTAGGAGTATTAGCCTGCTGGTCATTCTTTTGCTCTCTCTTATCTTGTTTCTTTCCTGACTAAGAGCCCACCTGAGGCACTCTTCAGAAAATTCATGTCAAATTTTTCAACTCTTAGAATCTAAATCTATGAGTGTTAGTATATCTAGTCCCAGGTTCAGTATCCAAATCCATCTCTTCTCAAACTGACACCACACTTTGACCATTCAAGAACTGACATGATAGAGGATCTGATAGTCCTCTCATCTTAACAAATATCCTTCCGAGTTCTTCACTGAATATTTTACATTTCTATTCAGTTTATATTGAAACCTGCTACATGGCAAGATATGTAACTGCTCCTTTAGTTTAGTGTTCTCAGGCCTGTCACTTCTTAGATATTCATGGAAAATAGTCTTCATACTGCATTTCAAGAAAAGAATGTGCTACTTTTCAAGGGTAGAAAGCTAACATGTCATTCATAGGAATCTTCCATAAGCTTCTTGCTGGGAAAGAAAATACTATATAGATCTTTTTTTATTTTTATTTTTTGTGATTTTATATTCCTTGGTTCTTTTTGGAAGATTGGAAGATATTAGATATGTTATTTCTTGTAACTCTACCTTCCAACTTCAAGTAATATTTCATGTATGCACTTCCATTATCTTTGTGCTGCTTTAAGGGGATGCAGTGTGCCTCCAGTCTTGACTTCCCTAAGCTGTCTTCATTCCTTTTTAAGGTACCTGTAGCTGGAAACATTTCTCTGTGTGATGCTGATGCCTGCAACTTGGCAAGTCTGCCTGTTCTTACAGAGCAGATGAGCCTAGAGTGAGGCAGAAAGAACAGGTAGCAGATGTAGAATACTTCTTACATGCTTCACTCTGATTTATTTGAGCTACAAGAGAAAATGCTGCAAAAAAGGAAGATTCAGGTCTAGGGGGTGAAAAGGACAGGGAAAATGCATTCAAAATCAACTCAAGATGATATGACCTACTGTGTATTTACTTACTGCTAAATGCAGGGAGAGTGAAAACAGAAACCTGTATTTCCAGAAAGGACTTTTCATCTATAGGAAGGCTGTTTTTTGGTCTGTTCAGCATCACAAACATGGGACTGTCAGGCCAAGCAGAGATGCTTATGGTGGCAGGCAGACCGACACTGGTGTGGACTCTCAGAGCCAGACACACATGCCACTGATTTGTGTCTAGTAAGCACAGAAATGCGCCCTCTGTGCAGGTTTTATGGCTGAGCTTTGTTGTGTAAGGCTGCAGAGAGACATTTGAAAACAAAATATACCCCAGGGGATCCTGGGCTGCTGAACCAGTGGAGACGACCTGGCGGTGCGCCAGCCCCCAGAATAATGAGATTGAAAATGCACTCTGACAGGTTAGATGTAACACTGCAGGGCCAGCTGTGCCAGGCACCAGCCTCCCCATGGGCATAGCCGAGGAGTTTAACTGCAAAGGCGTGTGCAGGGAGAACTCATTCCACCGCAGAATGGAAGCAGTGACGTCCTTCAGAACTGGGGCTGCTTCGGAAGCTGAACCCAGGAGGACACATTCTCAAGGAGCAGGGATTGGCTGTCCGTACCTCTACAGAGTCTGATCCTATGAATGGGCACAGCTGGAGCCCTTGATTTTCACTGCAAGTTGGAGATCTGTCTCGTTTGGAAAGTGCCATTCTAGCTTCAGTTCCTGAGTGCTACCCAATGGATATGCTGGTTTTCTGTGTGCAAGGCTTTTCAACCTGGAATAAATTACGTAGTGCAAAGAGAGGCTAAAATGAAACTCCTGAGATCTTGGATGGCTCAGGGTGAGCGTTCAAACACAGGAGTGGTGTGGATGGAAGTACACAGCCCATTGAGTCTTCGGACAGAGGATTACAGTATGCTGCTGCTGCTGTAAATTTGTATCGGGTGTGCTGGCAGAGCTGTGTCTGACAGGAGCCCTCTGTGTTCCCCATAATAAAAGAGAACTGGAAGGAAATGCCTCTGCCTGTAAATGACTGTGACAGACCTGTGCAATGAGAAATGCCTGTCAGCGTTCATATACACTAGATTTATTCATTTAAATTATAAGTTTGCTAGCAAATTTTTAACAAGCCTACTCTAGTGGAAAACTCAGCCCTAATTAGTTTGTTCCTCTTTCTGAACTTGAGAAAATGAAGGAGAAGAAAATATTTTTTTATCTATTCTCTCCTCTCAGCCCAACTCTCTTCCAAAACAGAGAAGAATTTGCATACGTGGCCTGAATACAGTTTGGTTCCAAGCAAAGCACTGATAACACTGCCAAGCGTGGTGTCTGTATCTGCAACACTAAAATGTGCTCGGTCTTGAGGGGAGGTGCTATTTTATGGGTCTGGTGTGACACTGCACTCAGAGACTGGTAAAATGTGCAAGGAAAGCAGAGCTGAAGAAATCCTTTCACTGACTTTGCTGAAGAGTTCTGCCTGCATGCAACTGGAGATAGAAATGAAAGATCGGAGTTGGGACTGCACAGGAGCCCTTGCTGGCTGCTGTGCTTGGGAACATGCCACAGGTGACTTTACTGTGCTCTCACTGGGGACATGAAGGATGTGAGAAAGATAAACAGCTGCTATACTTCTGCAGCACCAGTGCAGCCCGTACTCCAAGTCCTGGTATATTAAAATCCGGATAAAGATTAGGAGCCTTATGTGTGATGGCGTCTACTCAGAATTCTGACAACCATCCTGAACTTGAGCTTCATGAGACACTTCCCAAGACAAATTCAGCTCTTCTAAGTCACCTAATCTTCTTTCAGAGGCCAGGTAAAGTATTTCATGGCCACCACTGTTTAATCTCATATCAAAATTTCTAATGGAGAAAGGGAGCTGTAGTTCCTCCCCATGCTATGAATGTGCAGCCTGTTCTGCTGCCCCAGTGAAACACCAGCTTCATGCATCCCTTGCCACCAGGCTCGCACTGCTCAGGGGAAGTGAGCACACAGTACTTTTGTCTTTCTAAATTTTGCATAAGGCTGTAGGCAGGTAATCTTGAAATTAGTCTTCCAGCCTTTGTGTCATTCACGATGCAAATGAAATAAGGAAGGGCTGGTTAGCTCACGGGACATCTGATGCCCCAACTGTCTTTCAAAACCAAACTAAACATTCACATGGATTTTGTTTTTAAAAGCAAAATCCTTGAAAATTAATACTGGAATCTGAAAATCTTTTCTGCCCAGGGTTTTCCCGGCAGCTCTGAGCACACTTTGCAGCATATTCTAATGTCTAGTCAGGTTTTCAGCTAAAGGAAATTCTGTTTTCCTTATGGACAGAAAGAGATTTTTCTGGTGCTTTAAAGATGTTTTCTTCTAAGAAGATATATTCAGTTATCTATCAATCTTCCCTCAGATGCAGTCATTGTATTTTACATGTTTTTTAAGAACCCTTGCAGTGCTGTGTGAAAAAGAACTGATTCTTATCTTGGAAATTGAGCATCGGACATAGAGGTAATGAAAGTCAAAATGATTTACCAGAACTAATGAAGAAATTCAGTGATGGGGTTGAGATTCAAATCTAAATCTAAAGAAGGAAACAGATGACTTATTTTCTCTATGCCTTATTTTAGATTTAGATCAGCTCTTTCTGAGCTACGACTGGGATCACTGAAAGCAGTGCAAAGCCTTCCAGGAATGTCAGGTGCAAATATCTTCCCCAAAATATGTCTGAAATAATAACATATGAAATTTATAATGCCCCAGAAATCTTGTACACTGTATTTCTGTCTTATACTTCGATCTTGAAATGTGCTTTAGTTTCTCTGTTGACAATGCCAAACCCAAATCATTCCATGATTTTTCCATTACACTGGTAATCATGTAATACCTATCAATGAAAAAAAAAGTTGACTCCACAAAGCTGTTCAACTATTTCTGTAATATTTCTGAGCCAGATGATTTCCTGCAGCTGTGTTTTGAAGCCCTCGATTGATGTTACCTAAGCACCAAACTCGGATCAGGGCAAAAGAAAGGTATTTTTCCCCTTTACCATTACTACAGCAGTCTTTGTATGAAGACAGCCAAATTTAACATCCAGCATTCATGTCTTCATGAAGATGATGAGCTTTGGCCTACAGGTGGTAGAAGACAGTGATAGGACAAGGGGGAATGGCTTTAAACTAAAGGGGGGGGGGGCGGAATTTAAGGTAGATGTTAGGAAAATATTATTTACTCAGAGGGCAGTGAGGCCCTTGCACTGCTGCACAGACAGCTGTGGGTGCCCCATCCCTGGAGGTGCTCAGGGCCAGGTGGGATGTGGCCCTGGGCAGCCTGAGCTGGTGGGGAACAGCCAGCCCGTGGCAGGGAGTGGGGCTGGGAGGCGTTGAGGTCCTTTCCAACCCAACCATTCTGTAATTCTGTGATACTGGTAACAGGAGGAAAGAGTTAATAGCACTTGGTGCAATACCTACAGTTCCATTGGCCTCTTATAGGCCCCTCATAGCAATACCTCTGTTGTGTCCATATCAGTCATTAAATTACACAGTAAATTCCAGTTTGACCTCCAGCAATTCAGTCTGTTTCTCTGTGTTTTCTCTTCTGGCTCTGAATCCTCCAGGGAGACCAGAGGGCAGCAAAAGGCTTAAGAAACTTTTTCTTCTTTTTTCTTTTTTTCCCTTTCTTTTACTTCTCAACTTTTCCTTCATTGCCATATATAGTCTCTCCCTGCAATAAGTCTGAAGCCTCTTAGCACAAGACACTTTGTGTTTAATCCATGGGCCTATTAGGTACACAGCTCAGCAGGAAACTAGTTAGACTGTTGAGTAGAAAATAGGCTTGCAAATAAACCTCTCATTCGCACTGCAATCCCAAGATGCTAAACATTTTTTGTTTTAATAAACAGAAGTTGTTGATATTTTGGATGACGCCATTTTTTCCCTTAAATTAATACCTTGCAGTTTGGTTCACAGGCAAGAAAACAAGGCATTTCAGACAGAAGGGTACACTTCTTGTGTATAACTCATCCCTTTGCTTGAAGCATATAATCATAAAGAAAACAAAGACTTGGCTTTTTTGTATGTGTGTCTTTGTTGTCTGGTATGTCTTGGTATGGCATAAATAAAAAGAGGACAAGGCCCTGGAGACTCCTCTTCACTCACTGATTCCTCCTTTCATCTCACCAGGCCTTGTTTTAGTACTTGTCTGTCCAGAGCCAAATTTCAGTTTGTTCCTTATGCCACTGTTTTTTGCAGATCTATTTCTACAATTGTGTCTCAGTGATTATTTGTGTTTTCTCTAGGAACTGAGAAACAGCATCTGGGTGATAGCAGCTCCAGAGCTGCTGCGGAAGGGCAGGAGGTGACACAATGAGGAACACTGTATGGAGCCTTTTGTTAGATGCAACGTCAAGGCAAATTGCTACCAGAAATGGGAAGAGTCTTCACATGTGTTCAAAGGTAGAAGTTTAGGTGAGGCTACTGAATTTATAAGTAATCTGTCAGGTGAGTTCGCAGCAACCTGCAGCAGGGAGCTAACAAACCTTTACAGAGGACCCACAGCCACTGACCCACGGGCCTGGTCCCAGCTCAGCCCAGGGCACACTGTCCTTGCCTGAGCCATGTTCCTGAGTCACTGTTGGTATTTCCTGGGCTGACTTTAGACCTGACTGCTCTTATTACCTACTGAAACTACATACATTTGGCAGTTTGTCATTGGACTAGACAGAACAGTGGTTTTGCAAAAGAAGGGCATTTCTTTAATTAGTATGTATCTTGGCATCGTCCTTTGAACAAAACAGATTTTACTTTATAGAGGACTGTGTGGCTGAAAGAAGCTTCTGGATCGGCTGAGTTGCAGTTGCAAGCATCAACAGTTTGGGAGTCATCGAGACCAAATACGTACCTTATATGCTGTGTTTTTTATTTCCTTTTAACATGAAAGCCTATCACTGTGTTACTTATGTTTTGGAAATGGCATCAAAGGACATCAGGTGGTTATGTTATATTTTAACTAGGAAGAAGGAGCATGTAAGCTCAAATGAATTTAAGAATGGATCTATTTCTTAGGTAGCAATATAGTTGTGGACACATAATAATAATAAAAACATTACCAATCCACAGGCATATGGGACACGAGCACCTACAGTCAGAATGGTATGTGTGTTAAAGGCATATATAGAAATTTCTCATGTTCCCTAGAAGAGTATCTTATGAAAATTCGTTGGTTTCTTTTGATACTAATCAGTATTTATTTATTGGTCTCAATAATGACACTGATTCTAATAGCAATTACTGTCTGTTATGGCTCTCACATGAACCATTACAGTTTTTTTCTTAGTTTTCTTCCATTAACCAAATACTTCAGAAACGTGCCACTAAAGGATGCTCTACTTTCTCCAGATCATATTTGGCAATTGAAAATGAAATCCAGTGTAAGAATAAAGAGCTTGCATGCATTTACAGTATTTAAAAGGGTAAATCTTGGTTTTGCTAGAATTTATTTTTTCCTTTTGACTTCACAGTTTTAAAACTAATTTCATATTTCCCTATTCCATTCACAGAACTTAAAGCAAGATAGTACTGGCAAATGTGGCCTTTTGGCTGGCAAAAAGAGATCTGCTGGCCAGTTTTGCATATATATACCAACAGTGGGACTACAGTCAGAGATGTGGAATGGCACAGTTCAGCTCTGGCTGCAGGAAGACAATAGCAAAAGCTGTAGGGGACTGTAGAGAGAGCCTCATCTCATCCTTTCCTCCCATCTCTGGGAGCAGCCACCCCACCCGCTCTGTAAGGACCTTTGTAAAGAAGTCAGGGAGGCTCTTGTCTGAAGGGAAAGCTTCCAGCTGTGGGTGTCTTGACATAGACCACGTTCTTGCATATCTTTTTTCCTGTTCATATAACTGTAGATGTTCCCCTGAGGTGACCTGTCAGTGTCAGCTGTCGTTGCTCCAGTGGCTTCAGGGGAGCTGACAACAAATCTGTGTGAGAGCCATGCTGCTCTCCGCAAGTCTGCTTCTGAAACACACTCAGCTTTCAGTCCATGAAAGCATGGAGCTCTCATCTTCTAAATCGCCAGGATTCAGACAACTTCATTGAGGCTGTCTTAAGTAGGAATTTCCTCTCCAAGTCTGGGCAGAATTACTTACCACCCGTTGAGGGATTCGGGGCACAGAACTGCACGGAGACCCAAAGAGGTGTCAGAAGGCAGTTTTGGGATTTAGCTGCCACTATTGCATCAAAGACAAACCCAGGTAATTATTTAGAAAACATCTCATCCTAAAATAATTAGGAGTGTTTAAGCTTCTTGGTGCCCGGATAAGGCAGGTCTCAATCTGTCTTTCAAAGAATATTTTGCTGATTGATAGGTTCAAATGCTTTCATAGGTGGCTTATTTTTTCTTAGGGGAAAAATATATATGAAGTTCCCATATCATCTGGTAGAAGCAAAGGGCCTGGCCTGTAACTTTTTCTTAGTTATTTTCAGCCAGTTTATCTGTCTGAATCACAACTGGATTTATTTTCTCAGGGTTAGGGCTTCTTTAAGGCCCTCTTATTCATGCTGTCTTTCCTCTAAAATCAGCCAGTTTTCTGGGGAACAGCAAAGAGGCCACTTAAATTATAACTCTTTTCAGAAGCCTTATGTATTCAGCGAGGTTGTTTGCAATTATTGTCATTGCTAATTTGATTAGCTCAGTCTTTCACACTTCCCTTCTTCCCTGGAAGACACAGTTCTGAAGTACTCATCTCCACAATACAAGCTGTGAGAGCAATAAATCCATTGGCTTTTGTGCACTGTCTCTATTTTGCTTAGTTGCCCTCTGTGTTTTTGGTTATCTATGGAGTGAATCACTCACTGAGCTCTGAACACTTCATACAAAGAAGTGTAGCATTGGGCCCAGGTGAGCTTTTCTTGATTGTGTCATCTGTTTTGTAAAGGGCATCACCTTCTCCTTCCCACTGCTCTAGGCAGGCTGCTGGCAAGCCAGTATTCCTAGAAATGGGCTTGAGTCTCAACTTCAGTCCTTAGGAGAACTCTCTCTAAACAGTATAAGCAGCTCAAACTTTCTTTTGGAGCCCAAGGATGAGACTGCTTAGGTTAAAGAACATGAAACTCGGGAGAAAATGAGCACTCTTTTGTACTATTAAAAGTCACTTAATCACTGGTGATCAATAATAAACTGTGCTACTTGTTGGGCAGGTCTGACTTTGAGGACATTGCAGTGAAGACTTTGGCAACAAAAAGACGGAGACAACTACATTTTTATAATTTAGGAGAGAAATTTCTCTGAGGAGACATAACTGGGGCTTTGTCTTCAAGGTCACCTAGTGCATATTCCTTACTTTGTTAATTCCTTTCCTGTGGGACAGCATAAATCCATTTCATACGGGATAGGACAGAGAGTGATGACCTGAAGCTGAGGCAGCAAAAATTGAAGCTAAACATCGGTAAAATTATTCATGAGCTCTAATAGTTAGCATCAAGAGCAGATCAAATGGTATAGATCTGAAGCAACATTCCTTAAGGGAGTAAAAACTATCAGCAATTAACGATGACATACGAAGCAGTGTTGCTGAGAAGAAAATTAATGTACTAGAGAAAGCATCAAAGTTATGCAGGGTGCTGTGTCTCTCTAAAGTTTCTGAACTGAAAGTTTAATCTTCATTAGCAGTGCTGGTGGGATTGTATGGAGCTGAGGAACAGAGGGTTTGGATCTGCCTAGACAACATTTTTATCACTGCAGCAAATGTTGCCAGGATTAGCATTATTTTGATTGCCATTAAATGAATAGGGAGCGTGTTGGAAGGGAGACAAAATCCCAAAGCACTGGTTTTCTTCTGTTTCTGGAAACAAAGTCAGGTACACAACAGATTTTATTTCCTAAAGTAAATAAACTTCAGAGTAAATTTAGTTAATTGCCATCCAACAAAATAGCCTATCAGATTAAAATTATTTCTAGGTCAGTGGCAAGACCTGTGCAAGGAATTTAAAAGAAATGCTAATACTTTCTGGTCAGGAACTCAGAAATCAGGAGACAGCAGAATTACCATTTCTCAGAAATATTGCTTTGTCGAATATGTACAATGGAGTACCTGACTGCCAGCTTATGCCAACAATGGATTTCAGTCTGTTTCAGCCTTGGGTGATCACAGCTGGGATCAGGAGTGATTGGCATCGATGAAGCACCCTTAGCCCAGAAGTACTGATGGCCAAAACTTTTCCTTTTGTGCAAGTTCCCCACTCAGGCATTCCTGCTGAAGATGGGGAGAAGTGACTCCGTGACGTTTTTAAGGTCAGACCATGCATATCCTATTTGTAATATCTGTCCCCTGGATTGCAAGGTGGGACACTGCTCTCTGTGTTCCCCACTCCCTTCAGTCACTTCAGCTTCCAGAGTCAGTTGTGCTGATTGAGCCCTGGGGGCTCTCCTTCATTCTGGGCAGTGCGCACGTTTTGCAGAGCTTTTGGAAACTGCTGTCTGCTGTCATATTCCGAAAAGCTTCTTTTGCATTAAGCTTATTTCCAAAGACCTAAATAATTCAGTATCACTGCTTTGAGCTATATGTCATCATACGTATCGCTGACTGCATCGTTAAAGCTGGTCTGTCTGAATGCATGAATGACCAAAGGCTGGGTGCCAGAGGGGCTGTGAGGATTGTTTCCATGGGCATAAGTCCTTTGGAAATGTCAGCCATCTGCAGCTCATCCGGTGCCCTGCTCAGCAGAACTGCAGACAGATTGCTCCAGTACCTTATTTAGGGGTCTGCTTACCAATGAGCATCCTGTTACCAGGGTAAGCCTGGGTCTGTTGTGGTTTCCTGTCCTGAAGCTACTTTGCTCTGAGTACATCCTGGATCATACAGTATGCCTGACTAAACAATGGCCTGTGAGTCACAATAAAGGAACATCTTCAGGTTAAAATCGTGCAGGTCAATCTAGCTCTTCTGTCCTGGAGCTAAGACAGCGTGCCATGAAACAGCCTCAGCTCAAGAATTCTGTCTGAAGGTTACCACACTGACCGTGGGTAACTGCCTCCTGCAGGACTGGGCTCAACTCATTGCTTAAAGATCGTGCTGGAAGCAGGCCAGGCTTGAGCCTGCTTTTGTTTCCAGGTGGGCTGAAAGGGGCTGGCAGGTGAAAGCACCTCCTTACAGACGTGGAAGCCACGAACCATACCAGGCTGTCCCAGACCATATCTGAGAGGCAAGGCAGGCTATAAATACAAGTCACACTAAGCCAGTATGTTCATATGTGATCGAAACAAAGTGGCTTATCAAATTATTGTCTGGTAGGTGAGCTGCAGTAACACTCTGCATGCACCCCAGCAGTGAGATAAAACCCATTTTGCACATGAAATTGGCTGAGAGCAAATATGCACTTAGTTACACAAGGTAGCAGGCAGGTGGCAATTTGCAGTAATATATTCACTTTCAACTGCGTGTCTGTGCTTTGGGATGATGAATGACTACAAAATGCAAATTAACCACGGTTAACGAGGAAGAAGAGCCAGGGTACTGTTGCTGTTTTATTTTTCCTTAGGTTTTATGTGGATCAGGCTCATCTGGTACGGCCTCACGTTTTAGTGCTTAGCAGCAATGGCAGTGAAGGTGCAGAAACATTCCTGAGCACGCTGCAGGAGCATCCCATCAGTAAAGCCATTGCAAATACACAGTGGTCCATCTTGCCAGGGATCCCCAAAGGCGGGTGGCTCTTCTGGAGACCATGGGCTGCCCATGTCCTCAAGGAGTCCCCACATTAGGAGGGAACAGAAAGAGCACTGCGGTGGAACCATCCCATGATATTTTCACTACATCCTACTCCTCTTTTTTTTTTTTTTTTCCCCTGACAGAGGGTGTCAGAATCTTAATTGTCTTTTGGCAAATCATCATTATTTCTCCAGTTTATCATTTTGTATGTGTGAAGCTATTTACAGCCTTCCCTTGCTTCTTGCTAAATGTATTTTAGGTCTTCTTGAAGGGGTTAATAACAGACACAGACACATCCTTTTGGGAAAAATGGGGGGATGCATCCCAGACTCTTTGACTCTTCTTTTTCTTTCCTCTCAGGCATAAGTCATGCAGAATGTTACCACTAATAACTAATGTTACCACGAATAGTTACCACTAATAATGGTCAAACAGTGAAAACATGCAAAGAGGCACAAAATAAATATGCTGCAAACCCAGTTTTCTCTAACTAGGCTTCTTAATATTGCCCTCTGAGATAACTGTAGTACGAGAGTAAGACGTAAGATATACAGGGCTCCAGAGTTCATCAAGAGCAAGCATGTATTTCAGTTTGCTCCGAGTGCTGACCTGGGAAACCTGCATCCTGCCTCGCTTCAAGGAGTTCTCTGGATGATTTAATTTAGAGTTGTATTACATTCCTCTATTCCTCATTTGTGTCTTGCTCCGTGATAATTTTCAGCCCCGATGAAGCAATTTGAACTTTTGCTTTCCTGGAGAGTGATGCCAACAGACACTATGAATGTATCACAGTTTGTAGACATTAAATGAATTTTCACTTCAGCACTGCACGAGAACTTCCAGATTAGAGATCCTCGTGCAAGGTGGGGGGAGTGAGCTACAACATGGTCACTGGTACTTAAAGCAGTGAGATATAGAAGCTCTTTCTCACTGGGTTAAACCTTAACTCTATGTTCCTCTGTTACAGTGCCTTGGAATAACCTCAGCATCTTCTTGGAAGCTGCTGGAAGGAACTAGATGCCTTCATTTGGTGCCACTGGGGGTCTCATTGCACACCTTTTATTGTCAGCCAGCTTTCAGCTCTGGGGTGTTGCAGGTAAAACTGAAGTATGGCCGTCAGGTCAGTGCTGTCTGGCTGAAGGAAGCAGAAGTGCAGTTTCTAGAAATGACAGGAATGGTTTGTTACTTTCTTGATGCATTTTTCTAGCCAACTAGTAAGGGTTGGATGTGTCCTGCCATCTCAGAGCTAACTGTAAGGAGTGATGCAAATGCTAATTCCCTGTCAGGGAATATCAGCCAGGTTCTGCTCACTGCTTTGTTATATAAAAATACATAGGGATTGCAGTGAGATCAGCGGAGATGTGACTAGATTTACACTCGAGGCAGAATTTGGCCCAAAGAGACTGAAAAGAACTGAGGTATCACTTTAATTCATTGAATAAAACTGTCGTGCTCTGTTCAGAATATTTTAACCCGGCCCCATGTAATGTTACCTGTGCCCCATGACTAATTTCTACAGCAACGCCAATATAATACTGTAGCAATTTATTGACTGAGAAAGGAAATTGCTCTGTTGAATAATGGGGAGAAGAAAACCCGGCAGGTGCGTGGCAGTTTTCATTGACCAAAGGAGTACGAGCTGTAACGCAATGAAACAGAGATCCTTCAGGAGCAGTAAATAAGGAGCTTAAGGTAGCACTCGCAGGTATGAGCTGCTTCATCTTTGTAACACATTGTTTCTGTCTGCTTGGAAGCCAGACATAAACATCACTTTCACAGCCTCGAACCATTGGTTTGCAAATAACACAGGAAATAATTTGATTGTAGTGCTTCTGCTAATTTCATCACCATACCATTGCTGCGCTCAAGTGGAGGAAAAAGCAGTCAAAACACATACATTGTTCTTAAAGGAGGGGGCAGCTTGTGTGTTTTGTGGTTGGGATCTTTTTGAAATGTGGGTGGACTCCTGTTAAGGTCAGACTGGTTCGTGTGGTTCAGGTTTGCAGTTACTGAGTACAGAGGTTACGAGGAAAGCGTGTTCATAGAAATGGAGAATGACATGAAAAACGACTCAGCCCTGCTGAGTTTTGTGAGGATCCTTCGGAAACACTGTGAGGCGTCTGAATGAATCCCTTAATTAAGCCTCAGAAATGCACTACTTAAATAATGAGTAATTGCAGCTGTTACGTAGTCGGAACAGGCAGACTGGTCATTTGCTCTCCTGAGGTGGAAACTGCCATCCGTACATTCACCTTTCCCTGCTGTGGGAGATGGCGACGTGGTGGTGCGGCTGAATGCTTTGTTTTT
>VXAB01010291.1:0-15253 GCA_013399175.1 Odontophorus gujanensis | reverse complement strand
TCAGGCGCCGGGCGGAGGCCGCCGAGCTCCGAGTCTCGTGAGCGCCGCGGGGGGAACCGGGGCGGCCGCGGCCACAGCGGGCGGGAGCCGAGCGGGGCGGCGCGCTCACGCGAGGCCGTGGCTTTGAGGCCCGCTCCGGAGCGCGGGGCGCCCAGACCCGCTCGGCGCGGCGGGCAGCCCGGAGACGCGCCCCCACGGCTCCCGCCGCCCGCGGGCACCGCCGAACCGTCCTGGGAGGTGCCCGGCGCGGATAGAGGTAGCGGGGCGCGGCTGGGAGAGGTCGAGGCCCGGTGCTCCCGGCGGCTGCGCGGGAGCGGGGAGGGAGCTCGCGGTTCCCTTGCTTGGGCCTGCGGTCGCGGGGATGCCGTTCATGGTGGGCGTGTGACGCGGGCCGCTTCCCGGCCGGCCCCGCAGCGCCAGATGTCAGTGTGCGGGGCCGTGCGGGGCGGGAGGTTCCCCTTTGCACGGTGCTGCTGTGAGCTGGGGCTGACGCTCATCCTGCGAGCGGGAGCGATGTAACAGTGCTGTTGTCTCTGCAGGGAGGTGATGCCGAGCACAGCCATGAAGAAAAAGGTGAGCGGTTCGATTTCCATCCCCTGTCTGCGTTTGCTAGCGTGGTTGCGTGTTTCCGTCTGTATCCTGGGGTGTTCCGTGGCTGTCAGCTGCCCCCTGGGGCTCTCACGGTGTTGGCTTTACGTGCTAGAAACCGGCAGCAAATTTGGGAGTTAGTTTGGTGGCGTGAGGGCAGGCGGGCAGCAGAGCTGCACGTCCCAGTAACGGCTGTGTGAGTATTTCTGGTGTGCGTTGCGAAAACGTTCTGCTGACTGAGGGCTTCCTGTGGCCTCAGGGGAGAGGATGTGCCCCAACCTGCTCTGCCGGCCCGGCGAGACCCTCTGGGTGTTGCAGGAACTGCAACAGGACAGTGCTGCACTGCTCTGAGTGCTCCTGGCAGGGCGAGGCCGAGCGCAGGGTGAGGCAGCAGCGCTGGGCCTTGTGTGTCCCAGCACTGGACAGATTCAGATTAGCCCAGGCGGTGATGTGAGGAGGGCTTGGCTCTCGTTCTGTGTTGGGTGAGGATTGAGTTTCCCCTCTGGTCCTATGTGCTTGTGTCTGACCTCCCCAAAAGGCCACTGTAGCCTGATGCTTGGGAGTTAGGTTCCCTTGTAGGCTGACGTGTGCTGTGGAGCCATGCTGAGCGCCTGCAGGTGTTGTGAAAGTGCTGCCTTTCTTTTCCTGCTCTGCATGGAGCTTTCTGGAGTCTGGCTTCAGCTAGGCTGCTGGAGGATGTAACCTGAGCAGCCAGCTGCTTTGAGAAGAGCCTTTGTCACAAAGCCATCAGGGCTCTTCTGAGCAGAATGGGGAACTCTGAGTAAGTATCCTGACTGTGTGGTCAGCTCCTTCTGAGAGTGGCCTTTGCCTCTGCTGTGATGCTGCAGTTTCTCCCTAGAAGAGCACCTCATGCTATAGGGTACTGCTGCCCATGTTGCTGTGAGGCATTTGCAGCAAGGTCAGGACCAGGCGTGCCCCTTCCCAGCCAGCCCTTGGCACTGGGGTAACGCACCAGCACTGGTTGTGCTCTTATTAAACTGATCCTTGATGATTGATTTTCAGAGCTGTTGCCAAAGGGTGGATTTGACTTTGTAACTGGAACTTGTTTCACAGCTGTTTTGGTGGCAAGTCCATGTTGGCTGCCACTGGTTTTGTATTTATTTTTAGATCACGATGCAGAGTTGTGCCCTGTGGGATCATCTCCCCCTCTTCTTCACTCAGCCATCCCATAGTTTTCTGCTGCCAGAGGTGCTGGCTCTCGGTTGGCCTGAGGATCTGCAGTCTGGATTCTGGGATGGAGCCTGCTTTCCCTGCATGGGAGCATGGTGTATTTGAGCTGTGCTGTCCCATTGGCTTTTAGCTTTCTGCTAGGATTCTGACACATGAAACTCAGCATGGAACTTGTATTTCACTGCTGTCAGGGGAGAGAAACCAAGCTGTGCTATGAAAAAGGAAAGAACAAGATTAGGAGAGAAGTAATGAGTGGAGAATGCCAGTGCTGAGTAGGCAAGTGGTTGCTTTCAGTCTGGTTTTAACAGCTTGAGGTAAAACTGGTCCTTTGCTCTCATTGCTTTTGGAAAACATTGCAACCTGTGAAGGGCTGGGGAAAGAGGAGATTGGCAGTGGGTCCTCTGCCATGGTGTGTAGGAAAAAGGGTCATGGGCAGCAGTGGCTGTGGGCTGGCTGAACTTTGAGTGTTACTCACCCAGCTGAAAGAACAGGAGCGCAGTGCCTTGAAGGGCAGCAATTCCTGAGAGAGCAAAATAGGAGAGTGATGGGCGTGGTGCTGAGAATGCAAACAGGATGGAAAGGGTTTTAGGATGTGAAGCAAGGAGTTAAGGCTGTCCATCTGCTTTCCCAGGTGTGGTTCTCTTCTGATGCCATTTCAGTCTGTAGTACCAGAGTTCTGTCAGTTGGTTGCTACAAGTTGGGAGCCATGGAGGAGGCAGTGCTCTGTGGTAGCTCATTCTCTGTTGTTTTTTTATCTCCCCAGGTGCTGCTGATGGGTAAAAGTGGGTCTGGAAAGACCAGCATGAGGTCCATTATCTTTGCAAACTACATTGCCAGAGACACGCGACGCCTGGGTGCCACAAGTAAGGCTTCTTTGTGTGAGCTGGGCCTTCTCAGGGCTCCAGTGCTGTTCATTCAAGGGATGAGGCTGTTCCTCCAGCTGGCCCTTCCTTGCCTTTCCCCCTGCAGGAGCAGGGGCTGCCTGCTGGTCTTCATGGCAAATCTCATTAGCTGAGGTCAGCTGGAGTGAAAGAGAAAGGAGTGCTGTATCCAGTCTCACTGCCGTATGGTTGGACTTTCATCCTTCCTTTTTTTTGATCAGTCAGCAGCCTCTGCTGCCATGAGTGTTATTGGAGGAGTGCTCAGAGCCTCCTCGTGGTCCCTTTTTGGTGCTGATGGTTAGCTTAGCTGGAGGCACAGTGATCTCACCATGTGCCTGGGGTTTTGGCAGGATGATGGGCTTCTTTTGCCTCTTTTATTCCAAAGTCATTGATCTGAAAAAGCACTCAGGTGATTCCTCTGAAACAATGGCTTGAATCACTGGGTCTAACATAGTACTGTGAGGCACCCATGAGGATTAGTGTCTGTGTCCTCACTGTAGGTTTGGTCTTTTCATGAATTGTTGTGTGGGTTTTTTTTTCTTTCTTTTAAGCCTAATCAAAGCCTTGCAGAATGTGCTGGAAGCTGTGGTGGTCTTAAAATACCACAAAAATCAGGGAGTGTATTTCTGAAGGGAAACTGCCTGCTGTGCTTCTCAGGAGAGCAGTATCCTGGTTAGCAAGCAGAAAGGCTGGGGCTCCTAGGGGAGCTGCATTTATCTGTAGCATCTACAGTTATGGATTTACATACAGCAGTGCTGCTTAGATGGGCTTTTCTAAACTGTGGGCTGTACTGAGGAGAATGGTGTTGTTGCTCTGCCCTGGGCATGTGGCACAGCTGCTAATCTCCCTGTTGTCTCTTTTCAGTTGATGTGGAGCACTCCCATGTTAGATTTCTAGGAAACCTGGTATTAAACCTCTGGGACTGTGGAGGGTAGGTACTTTTTTCTTTTTGTTTTTGAAACTATTGGGGGTTAGCTCTGTCAGACGAGATTGGGGATGTAGCAGGAGCAGGCACCCTGAGGCACTGCCATGCTTTTTGTGTGTGGAGAGAATGGAACAAACTGTGCATGCCACAGTGAAACTGGTGGGGCAGCTCTGGGAAGAGTGGATACCACATCTTAGGCTTGTACATGGAACTGGGAGGAGGAGGCTGCCCTGGTTGCAGTCTGAGTTATCACCACATGAAAGGTACAGTGCATAGGCCCACCCTTTCATTGCTGGCTGCTTTGTTTATCTGCCAGAAAGCCTGAGCCCTCCACCTGAACTGTCTCTTGAATGTGGTGATGGTGCAGGTGATGATGGTTGTGGAACTGCATCTCCTGAGTTTGATCCAAGTGAGGTGTGTGCTGAGAAGAGATTTTAGAGACGGATGGTGATTCTGTCATTCCTGAAAGCAGCTTTTTAAGGAGAATTCCCATTGACAGGGCCTCAGAAGATCTGACAAACTTTGCTAAGCTTCACCAGATCTAATGTCCTCACGTTTTGTCTGAGCTGTGTTCAGCAGAAGTTAGTCAAAATGCATTTAAATCCTGTAAAACAGGCTGTGCTGATGTTTTGTGGCTTTTTTGTATGCAGCTCCTTGAAAGCAATGCAGCTTTGTTTGTGCTAGCCCTGAGCAGCAGCTATGTCCTGTACCAAGAGACTGGGAAGCAGATGCTCTTCAGGAGCATCCTACTGTGCTCAGCTGGAAGTGCTGAGGGAGCCTTATATCCTGAGGAAGTTAGCTGTCTGTGGGCTCTTTCTCTGGCCTCCTGTGGTGTGATCTGCAGCTCAACACGTAGACGTCTCTAGCAGGAGATATTTTACAGCACTTTCCCTGACTGCGTTGAAGCCTGGCTGCTCTGATGGGAGTCTCTTTGCTCTGCTCCTCCTCAGGCAGGACACCTTTATGGAGAACTACTTCACCAGTCAGCGGGACAACATCTTCCGCAACGTAGAAGTCCTCATCTACGTGTTCGATGTAGAAAGCCGTGAACTGGAGAAGGACATGCACTACTACCAGTCATGCTTGGAGGCAATTCTTCAGAACTCTCCCGATGCAAAGATCTTTTGTCTAGTGCACAAGATGGACTTGGTGCAGGAGGACCAGCGGGACTTGGTGAGGAGCTGATATTTGCCATAGAAATGCTTTCAAATAGAGCATCTTTTGGCTGTGCTAAAGCATTGCTAGTTCCTACCTCAAACACAGTCTCATCAGCAGTGTTCCTGGAAGGGCTTCTCAGGTGCTGAGAGCTGTTCAAGGCCTCTCTGCCTTTTCAAACTGTATGTCAGTGCTGCTTCTTGCATGTAGTCCAGTGGAGAAGAGACCTGATTAATTTTCTTAGGAACAACTACTCTTAAGCCTTTTCTTTTGTAACATCAACTGTGATGCTTTTACCAGACCTTGGCTCCAGAGGGTAGGGATGGAGGTAGGACTGAATGAAATCTGGCAAACTCGACCTCTCCTCTGACCATTTGGATGACGTTGAGGATTGCAGTGATGACAAGTGGTGGTTGGACACTTTTTAGTTCTCACTTTCAGTCTCACATAAGCACTGTTCTAAAGCATACCAGAAACAAGGGTTGAAACCCCTGGTTCACTAGAAAGAGAAACCTCTTTCTTTGTCAGTTGATGCTTCTGCTTCCTGTCAGGTGTTCAGTGGGGCACATTTGCCCAGAGGTCACTTCTTGGTTTAACACTTAGTGTTTCTGGAGGCATGAGGTAGAGGATCAGCCTCACAGAGAGCTTTTGTGTTTTCTGCTCTCTTCAGGGCTCTGGGAAGATTGCAGGGAGACTGAAAGATGGTGGTTTTCTACCGACCTTGCTTTTTCAGTTATGGCTAAAAGCAACCAGCTCCTGATACCAAGGGGAAAAAGTGTGTGGTTAGATATCTTTGCTTGGCTGCTTTCCACTCCATGACCTGTAGCAAATTTGGAGGCCCCTTCAGGCTGTAGAATGAAGTGGTATTAAATGCTCTGGTTCCTGGTGAGTGTGTGCCTGGGCAGCAGTGGAGGCAGCTTTGCTAGGTCTCATGGCTGTAACCACACCCTGACCTCCCTGCAGAGACAGACTTCTTCCACGCAGCATTTTGGCTCCAGATCTCTTGTTCTGCCTGGTGGTTCTCCTTTCCTAGTTCTGCCCTCCAGCTCAGTGCAAAAATAGCTCAATGAACCTGTTTGTAGGGTTGAGTCAAGGACTTTTTCCTCACTTTCAGCTCTCTTCCCTGCAAACTGAATGGAGACTCTTTAAGATCTTTCTGATGCTGTTTTGTCTGGCTGGCTTTACTTTTTTGTGCAAATTCAAGCGAGGCCTTGAAGCATGGGGTAGACAGGCAGAAGAGGTCTTACTTTGAGTATATTTTTAGGGCATATCATTGCACACCCATCAAAGCTGTTTAAAAGTATCTGCTGTTCAGAAGAACATGCAAAAAACTCTTGAACTGAGCCAGATTTCTGTTCCCGTAAATCGTTGTTAAACCTTTGGTATCTCAGGCCCCAAGATGGCAAGTGTTGGCCTACACAGCGTGTCCTGGAGATCAACTTGCTCTGTCATGTTCCTAAAAACAGTAAGGTGAGCTGAAGGTAGTCATCGTGCCTCTCCTTGCAGGGGCACAGCACCAGCACTCTTGCTGCTATTTTTTTTTTTTGCTACCTATTCAGGAGTTTGGTGCAAGGCTGTCCTCTTTGTTTTACCCCACTTTTTTAAGGGCAGAACTCGATGGGAGAAGGCTGTCTGCTTGCCTCAGAGCTGCTTTGCTAACACAACTCTTAGTGATGAAACTCTCAGTGCTTTCCTTCTACTCTGTTCATGATGACACAGCTTTTTACATATGACCAGGGGCCTGTCAGATTTCAGGTCCTCCGTAAACCTCATGCACATACATTTGCAGTCCATAACACTGTAGTTATTCCACGTTTGAGTCCCCTGCTGTGTGACAGCCAAGGTCTGCTTGTCCCTGCTATCCTAGTGGAAGGGTTTCTGACAGTCTGTCCTAGCCAGCGAGCTCTGCTGCTCTCTTCAGTGCTGCGTGTTGCTTGAGTATTGTTTGACATTTGTGCTAGAAATGCAGTACAGTCACCACACCAAAGGCTAAAATATTTACTCTCAGCTGCTAATCATTTTACTTCACAGATCTTTAAGGAGCGCGAGGAAGACTTGAGGCGCCTTTCCCGACCTTTGGAATGTGCTTGTTTTAGAACTTCCATCTGGGATGAGACGCTGTACAAGGTTTGTATTTGGCCTTTTTGCCCTTCACCTGAAAACAAGAGCGTGAGGAGGGTGAGTGGTTAGTTACTGAGTGGCCCTTGTCAGGTCTGCAGGGACTCCTGCTTCCAGAGGTTAGCTTTGTTAATGGCATCAGAACATCTTGGGTTTCATTAAAAATAAAGAAATAAATAAAGCCCCTCCATGTGTTGTGCTCGTGGCATTCTTTTAACACTGCTTAAATGTTTTGCCTGGTCACTTTGAAGAGTTCACTCAGAAAAACGGATACCTCTGGTAGCCCTCAGCATAGCAGGCAGATGCACAGTGGAGTGGGATAAGAGTTTCTCTCTTGTCTAGGCTGTAAGTGCTCACAACTGCAAATAGTTTTTGAGCATGCTGTGTAACGTGGGCATGAGGCAGAAATGATAATGCAGTCCTTGTCTTTCTTTGTTGACAGGCTTGGTCCAGTATAGTCTATCAGCTGATCCCCAATGTCCAACAGCTGGAGATGAACCTGAGGAACTTTGCTCAGATCATTGAGGCAGATGAAGTGCTTCTGTTTGAGAGAGCCACTTTCCTGGTGAATACAGCTGTTCTGCCCTTCGTGTTTCTCTGCCCAGCCTAGGACAGAGTTCCCTGGAAGGAAAGTGCACAGAAGACAGTTGCCCAAAGAGAGGAGCTAGCACCACATGGCAGAATGCTTTGATCCAGGCCTTGTGATATTGGAAGTAGCTGACTGGCATGGTGGCTCATGTGACCTTCCCAGAGTTTCCACATCTGGCTATTGAGATGAGGGCTCAGCTGGTATTTCCCTCATCCAGGCTGAGAGGGTTTCATATCCCCATTCTCTTGTCAGCCATGGGAGTTCTGTGCAGAGAGGAATTCTCCAAAGGGCAAGAACCCTCTGTAGCTTGAAAAAAGTCTTTTCAGTTCCTCCTAAACTGGCTTTTTAACCCCTTCTAATTCCTTTTTTATCAAGTGCCTGATGCTCTACAAACCTGGAGTAAGGGTAGAGGATCACAAGCAATTGGGTTGCTGTGAGTTTTGAAGTTACCAGCTGTGTGGTAACTGCTTCTAACTTCTTGTGTCCAAAAGGTGAAACACATTGGTTAAAGCCACTGTTGCTGCTTGTCTTACCATACTCTTAGTTTCTAGATAGGTCTCTGGGCTTTATACTAGTGCTATTGGTGGCCTGAAGACATTTTCAAGTCTGAGGTCTTTCCTTGACAAACAAAGAGATGATTTTGAAGTTCTGGTGCTGTTTCTTTTCTGTTCACTTCTACTGTCAGAAGTAGACACCTCCTATTTCTGACAAGTTCTGCTTTTTGACCTTATGCATTTGATAAATGGTTCCACCTTGGTGATACATAGTGGTGTTTATATGCACTCAAAAAGGTTTTTTTTTTGTTTGTTTGGTTTTTTTTAATTTTTAACTGAAAAATAATTTTTGTAGCAAGGAATTCTGTTCTGCTTTCTCAGTGTAAAGGTGTCTTTTAAAGACTTCTCCCTTCTTGTTGCTTTCATACATCTAAGTTTCTGCAGGGGCTGCTTTCTCTGAGTGAAATCTTATTCTGAAGTTGTGCTCAGAACATAGTAACAGAAAAACCTGGAAAGCTGAGGAAAGAACTTTGATAACAAAGCCTTTGCTATGTGCATGTGACTTTTTGAATGTGGCTTAACTTGCACCAGTAGGAATAGTTGGGCAGCTGTAAATGTAGAAAACAGAGAATGGTTTTCTGAGCTTCTTGAGGAGGGGAAAAAAGACCAAAAAAAACCACAAAGCAAACAACAATCCCACCTTAATGCCTGAAGGCCTGTTAAATATGGCTCCATAGGTAGAAAATGATGAGTTTAACATCTTTGTGCAGGAGGATGTTATGCTGTCATCATTCTTATACTGTTATCAAAGTGATACTCCTTTGGAGGCTTCTGTGGGAATGAAGATGCAACAATTTGAATGTGTGCAGTCCCACTTCATGCTGCAGATTCCCTCCTTGGCCTGCTGTCTGGCTTGGCTGGAGAGGGAAGGTTTTTAGGCTGCCAGCTATGTGGAAGCAGTGGGAGTGAAGCAGGCATGGATGGATCATCTTGCTGAGGACTCCTGAAAACTTGATCCTTTCCATCTCTGCAGCCTGGCTCTGAGGTCTGCACCTTGCTGCAAGATTTCTGTGTGGGAGGAGAAGGAGGGAAGCATATCTGAACACAGGCAACTTAGCACAACCTTAGTCTGACTCAGGTAATTGATGGAGAGTGAGCTCCCTGGGAAACAGCTGCCTTTGTTCCACTTGTCCTAGCTGGAGAAGAACAGCTTGCTTTAGTTTGAGAGCAGTGCTGGGCATCCCACATGCTGCAGAGCAGCATGCTTCTCAGGTTTGGTCTGTGGAAGTCTGCAGCATGATAGATGCTGCGTGATAGAGCATTTGTCAAAGGCCTGTTTCCCCTTCAGGAAGTGATGGTCTTGAGTTTCCCCACCTTGCACCTTTGTGTTCTTTGAGTCAAGATTTAAATGGCTGCTGAGTTGGGGTATTTGGACCCCACGAGGACAGGAGTGCTTCTTACATATCTGATTTGCATCTGCTCTTGTTAAAGGTTTCCTGGGGACTGTGTGACTGCATCCCTCTTACCAGGAAACCACCACTAGTATTGCTGCAAATGATTTCCACAAAGGGAATCCCTGAGCTGGGCACCACTGATTTCTCACAGCTGCTGTTGAACATGAGAAAGCTGTACTGAAATGTGTAACTAACTCTGCACTCTTTCTGCCTTTCAGGTCATTTCTCACTATCAGTGCAAAGAACAGCGGGATATCCACAGATTTGAGAAAATCAGCAACATTATTAAACAATTCAAACTAAGTTGCAGGTGAGCTGGTTTAGTCATTAGGTGGGAAAGATACCCAGGCAGGTATTTCAGCTTCATGCTGAAGCAAGGAAACTCTCCAAACTCATTACTGGTTCTGTGCCTCCTCAGCAGTCTGAGGATTTGCGTTAGTTAAGTTGCTTGCTAGAAAGTGCCATGTTTAAATATGTCAGTGTGTGTTATCTTTCATAACTTCCTCCTTTGGTGATTGGTGAAAGAGGTTTGTTTTGAAACAGCTGTTTTCTTCTAGGCCTTTTTTTTTCTTGAGTGGGGTGGGAACCTTCCAGAACTGATCTGGTAAACTCATGCTGGCTTGGAAAGAGAGGGGGCTTACAAGCACTAATTGTCAGTATGTGGAATTGAAAGATGGAGAGCTTCCTGCAGAGTATCTTGTCTTTTGAACCACCTTCAGGGGGTTCCACAGCCTGTGAGGAGTTTAGAGCCTGAATGGGACAGAGAAGTGGCAGCATGCCATAGGGAGCTGTCTCCAGGTATTTCAGCCTTATGCTGACTTCCAGAGGGTGTAAACCTCCTTCAGAATGGTTGAGCCATTACTTCAGTGCTGACTGCTTGAGCACAGTGTCCTCAGAGAGGCAGAGTGGGGTTGTATATCTTGAGTTACAAACCTTCGTCAATCAACACTCAGGGTTTTATACTGTTCTTGTTGGTTCAGTTAAGCCTAAAGCTGGAGCTTTTCCTTTAGGCAAATTGTAGCCTCATCTGGTGGCCATCTTGGCAAGCATCACTTGCCAAATAAACATGGGACGTGATGAAGTGGGGGAAGATCTGTCTGAGCACTCTTAGAGTAACGACGCATTTACTCTTTTTTTTTCCCCTTCTTTAGTAAGCTGGCAGCTTCTTTCCAGAGCATGGAGGTCAGGAACTCTAACTTTGCTGCTTTTATTGACATCTTCACGTCAAATACATATGTGATGGTGGTTATGTCAGACCCTTCAATACGTAAGTTGAGCTTCTGGCCTGTTTTTACTCACGGAGACAAAAAGCTGGATAAGTCTGGCTCTTCTGTCACATCGCAGCAGATGCCAGACAAAGCAGTGAAGTGACTGTAGTTCAGAGGTGCAGGGGGATCCTGCTGGCATGCCCTCTCTGAGCACTGGGAGGGGAAGGTGGTTAGAAAGTGACTTTGCAGAGGAGATGTGTGCCTCTGGGGCTGAGCTGTTTGTTGCTGTCCAGCGGTGAGTGGTAGCAACAGTGGGGAAGCACTGTAAGAGCTGTGACCTGACTCGATAGGTCCTATCTAATAACCTAATTTGGGCTGCTTTGATCTGGCAGCCACAGTGATTTTTTGGAAAGGAAGCAGAGGTGGATCGTGTGCGAGCTTCTGCTCTTGCTGCCTGAGCTGTCCTGGAGGGCAGGGTAGCATGGTGGTAGCATCTGTTATCTAAGAACCTGCAGGCAGTGGTGCCAGAGGCACATTTGAATGCTTAGTTGTTTTCATAACTGTAGTTGAAGCTGTTAAAAATTGGAGTGCTTAGGGCTGCCCCAGTGTCCTGGATGGCTGTGTGATTCACAGCTGTTATCCAGGAAGAGGACAGGAAGATTGCATTACTGGATGAGGGAGAGCCTGTGTGAACACCACAACCCTGAGTGAACTCCTGAGCTGTGATGTTGCTGTGCCGGAGCAGCAAATGAGAAGCTGAAGTGACTTCTAAATTGCCTTGTGAGCAGACTGCATCAGTGTAGTTTGCTCTGCCATCAGCAGGCAGCTCACACCTTCGGCACTGTGTTGTACAGCTGGGGAGCAGCAGGGCTGATCTGTGAGCTCATTGCTTGGGATGTTGCTGCTCTGTGAGCATTGCTCCCCTTAAGGAAGATCTGGTTTCACACCGTGTCCCTTCTCCACACTGAAGTGCAGTCCAGTACTGGCCACTGCAGGTAGCAGCTGTAGAGCACCTGGCCCTCTGCTGAGCACCCTGCAGTCATCATACGGAGTTCAGAAGCGTGAACTGAGGGCACGTGGGGATTTGGGTTCACTTCTGCTGATAGGAACTCAAATAACTGCTGTCCTCAGGCGGTGCTTCTGAGGGTTTCTTTTCTCATATCCTTGCTGACTGTTTTTCTCCCCTCCCTGTCCCTTCTCCATCCTAGCTTCTGCAGCTACGCTGATCAACATCCGCAATGCCAGAAAACACTTTGAGAAGCTGGAAAGAGTGGATGGACCAAAGCACAGCCTGCTCATGCGCTGAACGCTGCCCAACGCACGTGGTCTTTGGCAGGAGACAAAGTGGATTGGAACTACCTTTTTTTTTTTTTTTTTAGGAGAATCTAACAATGTGGATGTATTTGTGGGCTTTGAAATGAGTGTGCTGCTTACCACCGCAACCTTTATTGTTTCTCCTTTTACCTTTGGACACTATTCACACGGATGATGTCTGGATACACTGCGGACCTTCAGAAGAGACTCCTGGCGTTTATGGGGTTGGGAAGAAGTAAGGACAGGTGATGTGCACGAGCTCTCATGCTCCTGGTTGTCAGTGGCATGTGGCAGAGCCTTTTTGGATGTTTGCTCCCAGGTGATCATATAAATCACAGGGATGAAGTATTTACTATTTTATTGGTAGGTTGCTAGAATACATTTATAAATTTCTCCTTGTCTTCGGTCATGAAAATAAATTTTTGCTACCAGGGATTTCAGATCCTGGAGCTTTGGAAAGTGGGTTTTCTTTCTTCTAAAACCCAGGGCAGCTTTGGCAAGCAGGTGTGTAACAGCTGCATTTCTCCTCTCGCAGTATTTTGGGGGGCACTGACTGAAGGTCATTCCAAAGTTTCATTTGAGATTTTCTTTTTTTCCACGCTGAGGCAAAATTTGCAGCTGAAGCAGTCAAGATGACATTGGCCTCTCCACGCTTTCTGGGATGACAGTGAAGAGGAACCAAAGGCCACACAGCGAGAGTCCTGGCATGCCTGGTCTCCCTGCTGAGGCTGCTATGGGTACACAGGAACCATAGGATGTGGCAGCTCCGGGCTGTGTGCGCAGGAGCTGTATTAGCTGTGTTTGTGACAGTCAGGTGGGCAGTGTTTGGCACTGCTATGTCTTGACGTTACGTCCGTCTCGAATGGATTTTTGCGTGCGGTTCCATTAAACATAGGAAGAACAAAAGTGCTGTGAGTTAGGGGAATCTGTGACTTGGGTGGGAGCTGATGCTTGTCAGCACCTCTTCTTGCTGCATCCAATGATGAAAGAGGGTATGGTGACAGCCTGGCTTTCTGCTCTGCATTCTCAAAATGATGCTTTCCCCTGCATCTCTGGCCCACGCACTGGGAAAGTACCTGCAAGGTGTGCCTGTCGTACAGGACCTGATTTCTGCAGGGCTGAGGCTGGGCTGTGCACAAGATCTTCCTTCGATCCTACACGTCCGTGGTATTAAACAGCCATGTCTTGCACCGCCTACTCAGCTGATGCATTTGTGATCTGTAGGGCTGGGACTGTGTTCAGTGAGGACTGTCAAGGCAGCGTCCCTGTGGGAGAGAAGCTTTAGGTGCTGCTTACAAATTGAAATGCCTGAGTTTCTAGGAAGTTTGTGAACGGGTTTGAGATGCAGTGGAGGGTTATTTGTCTTCAGTGCTTGCAGGTTCTTGCTGAAAGGGCAAGAGCAGATCTCACACACTGCATGGCTGCTTTCTGATGGGCTGAAGTGAGCTGAGTGCAGCTGCAGGTCCTCCTGTGGGTGCTCCCTCAGTGCTCTGAGGTCAGTCCTTCCTTCTACTCTAATTGTGGCTTTTCTCCTGCCCAGCAGAGGAAGAGCTGCCTGTCTGTATGCTGTCAGGAGCTTCAGAGCTGTGTGTGCAGGAGATGGACTCAGAGCCACAGTGCCAGCGTGGATCCCAACGCCTTCAGCTCGGAGTACCTTCTCCTAGCAGGCAGCTGTTCTGCGATGGATGAGGCCAGGACAGAGGGAATGCTGCCTTATTCCCATGGTTACAAACCACGCGGGTTTATCTCATGCTGTGTGTGAGAGCAGGCTGGGAGGTGCCACTGGGTTTCCTTGGGGGATAAACTGCTTGCTGTGTGAAAGTGGGATGGTGCTGGGGGTAAGTGTGGGGGGAACTGATCTGAAACAGATGGGAGCAAAGCCCTCTTGCAGGTGTCCCAGCCTGCTAAGCCTCCACGGTCACTGATGATGGCTGAAGTGTTGCTGTTCTCATACTCAAAATCTGTTTTCCACGAGCATACGTATTTGGGGGTTCTGTGGAAATACACACTTGGTGCTTTGGTAGAAGTAGTGCTGGTGCTGCTCTGCACAGGATATCAAGCAAGCCCCTGCAGTGCTGATGGAAATAAGTTGATGGTTTCATTTCAAGATGACTGATGCCTTTCGGTAGAACTGTGTTATGTTTTGCTGTCTCTCTCCCAGAAGAAAATCTGGGGGCTTCTTTTGGAGCCTGAAGTCACTGTCAGCAGAACTGCTGGGTTGGGTGGGTCGGGCACCTCATCCTGCTTCCCAGTAGACTCTTAGTGGCTCCCTGCTTGGCAGCCTGGCAGAATCTTGCCATCCTAAACAAGCGACGTTTCACACAAATCTGATCCCTCTTGGTCAGGCTGTAGAGGCCTATCTTTTGGGGCTTGACCACGGAAACAGTCCAGCATTCCACATCACAAATGTTACCAGTGCCTCAAGCAGTGCAAGTCCCCCACTTGGCCCCATTTCCAAATAGCAGGGGCTGCTGGGAGCCTGGCTGTCCTTCCTCCATCAGCGAGTGCCACTGTATGCTCTTTGCTTGTGGGTTTTCTGACTATTCCCTTCCTGCTGCTTGGACTGAACCAAGCATCGACGCAAAGAGTTTTATTTTTCTATTTTTAACAAAATGGGGGCTGAAAATGCATCGTTCCTTGGTGTGTTTTGAGGGGTTAATGCCTTGGATGGAGCCATGGGAGGGCCTTATCCCTTCCAAGTGAGGTCTCTGAATCTGATTGGTCATTCATTCCTCCACTGTCCCTTGTAGAAAGATGGTGGGAACTGACCCAGTACACCACAACCCCCACAGAGTTGTATGGACAGCTTGGCACAGTTGGACTGTGGCCTTTCCACCCTTGGGTGCCTCATCCTGTCCCATTTTACCTTTCCTTTGTCCTGTTCAGCCCTCCTGCCAGGGCTGTGTGCTCCTGGGGCTTAGTGGGATGGTGCCACATCACAGGGCTGAGGCCCCAAAGTAGACCCTTTAGGACCAGTGCAAATGGAGCCCTCCATTCAGAAGTATGTGGCAAAGCCAGGGCTCTGCAGGGCTGAAATGTCAGATTGGGCCAGAGTGGGAGTGGGTGGGTACGTGGGTGCTAGAGGAGATGGGTGGGATGGTGTAGTAGGGGTGGTAGGGAGGGCAAGAGGGAGGTTGAAGGGATGTAGGGTTAGATGGTATACAGGGAGGTGCACAGATGAATGGATATGTGTGTGGTCAGATGTGGATGAGGGTGGGGAAGGGATGGGACAGGGCGTGGCATGCATGGGTGGGTGAGTGTGCAAGGGCTGCACGAATGGGTGCTGAGGTGGGTGCGCAGGGTTAGATGTGTATGTAGTTTGGTGCATGAAGGGGG
>VXAB01010290.1:109895-125049 GCA_013399175.1 Odontophorus gujanensis | reverse complement strand
TACGAGAACAGAATGGGAGAATAACTCATTGAGAGCAGCCCAATGGAAAAGGACCTGGGGGGTCCAAGTTGATGATGAAAACCTGAACATGAGTCATCATTATGCTCTGGGGAGATCTCATTGTGGCTTTCCATTACTTAAAGGGAGCTTATAAACAGGCGAGAGAGCAACTTTTTACATATAATCACAGAATGGCTTAGGTTGGAAGGGACCTTAAATACCACCCAGCCCAACCCCTCCTGTGGGTAGGACTGCCTCCCATCGGATCAGGCTGCCTAGGACCCCATCCAACCTGGACTTTAATGCCTTGAGGGATGGGGCACTCACAGCTTCTCTGGGCAGCCTGTGCCAGTGCTTCACAACCCTCTGAGTAGGGAATTTTTTTCCTAACATCTAACTCCTATCTCCTCTCTTTTATTTTAAAACCATTCCCCCTCATCCTACCAATATCAGACCATGTAAAAAGTATGTCTCTCTCTTGCTTGAAAACTCCTTACAAGTACTGAAAGGAAACAAGGTGACCCCTGAGTCTTTTCTTCTCCAAGTTAAACAAGCCAAACTCCTTCAGTCTGTCTTCATAATAGAGGTGTTCCAGCCCTCTGATCATCTTCATGGCCCTCCTCCAGACCCGTTCTAACTGCTTTGCATTCTTCCTGTGCAGACACAGTCTGCTTGTGATAGGGCAAGTGGGAATGGTTTTAAACTAGAAGAGGGAACATTCAGATTAGATGTTAAGAGCCTGTGTAAAATCTGCATCAATGACCTGGTGATAGGCAGAATATGCATCCTGGGATGGAAAAGCACTGCCAGCTCATCATGGGAGGGAATATTTCTCTGCACAACCCTGGTGAGATTCATCTAGAGTGCTTTGTCCACTTTTGGGCTATCTAGTATAAAAGAGACCTAGACATACTGCAGCAAGTCCAGTGAGGGAAACCAACTCAGCTAGTCTGTCCCGTGCACAGTCTACTGCTTGTCTTGCTAAAATTGAAAGATAAGCAGATGATCTTTTTTCCTGCTGTTCTTTGGGTTTCTGTCATATCTTCAAAGTTTTCAATTGACCAGAACTCTCTGGCAATTAATGCTAACATATATATAATGATTCATATAACTTCAAGAATCACCTTAGTTTTATCCTTCAAGAACCAGACCCAATGCTCACAATGATCAGTGCTTTATCAGGATCTAAATGTATGCACTCTCTCAGTACAAAAATTGTAAACTGAATAGGCAGCCTACCTCCACAGTAAAAAAAAAAAAACCAACCTCTACTCAAACTTGTAGATAGGTCCTTATTGGAAAATAGACGGCATAGTTGAACCGAACAACTTCCTCAGAAAACAGACATCAAAGTGTCAAGAAAATCTTGCACCAACAAAGGAATAGGTTTAAAGATTCGATACTTAAAAGTACAATAAATAATCCAACCAAAATTTTTCAATCTGTGTAAATTCTTCAGAATCAAAAATCCCTACATTATCCAGTACACATGCTAGGAATTTTTTTAAAAAAGACAACATATATCATGAACACTTACTGCTGCTTTCTTTGTACCTGTCAGTGTATCTTCACATTACGTTTAAAGAGAAAAATATACATATAAATAGGTCGCCCCAGTCTGCTGTATGTCTGGTCTCCATGTAGTACTTTATCACTCAGTCATTCTACAAATATCTATGCAACAGACGCAATTTTAAAGTGTATGTTGTAGAATAGAATGCATACAACAAAAGTAACAAAAGTTATCCTACAACAAGATGTGAAAACCAAGAGCACTTGCTAAGTTTTCTGTGAATAGCTTTTGATCAAGTGTAAATGAAGGTTTGAGGCAAACAGAAAAACCCTGACTGCCACCTTGACACCATGGACATTAAAACAACATGATGAGAAAGAAACAGATATCTGACACATGGTTTGTGCAGCAACATTAACTACAACTGTTTTCATTTAATATATGTAAACTATAAATGTTTTTAGCTGTGTGATCTACTTTCAGTGCTATAGAGAAACGCCAGTACTTAAATTCTCGTTTTTTTTGTTTTTTTTTTAAGTTTAATTAGCAGCCACCAGATAACAACGTATTCCTTAACTAAGTATGTCTAAGTTCTGTAGCCTGGATCTTGGAGCAGACTAACAAGAGCCCTGCAGCCACTCCTCATTCAGCCTGTTTGAGGCTGCAGTTGATATTACAGGGCTAATGGAGACAGCAGTATCTTCTGGTGACGGCTGGTGATCTTGAGGGATCCTTGGGGGACAGAAAGATTCTGAGGTGCAAACTTAATCCTCTAGAGCTACAGGAGTATAGCTGTGTTTGCCTATTTAGTATTGAGGTGTGATGTTTGGATCATTTATAGTATATAAATGTATGAAAAAATACAACTTCACACTACCAAGACTAAACACAACCTACTTTTCATGGGTTTACTAGTGAATGTGATTCAAGGATGCTTGCCAGTTCCTTTTAGGGTATAAAAATATTTCAAGAACTCTAACGTGCCTCTGTAGGTGTTATTCAGTGTACTTGCACAGCCAGATTTGCTATCACCAGATCCATAGAGTAAGCACAAACATCTCTTAGAACTTCTATAAATCTTTGAAGTTTTGTTTCCCCCATATGCAAATATTTTGTTTGGTTCCAAGCACATCTAAATTAAAATTTCAAAGTGAAAACACAGACCTTCACTTGGAACAGAACATGTAAACTTCAACATTGTACAGAGATAACTGAAACACGTGACATACTAAAATGATGTCAACAGACAGATTCATTACTCTAGGCTATCTAACCTGCCCTGCTTTCGCAAGAGAAGGGTAAAATTGTTCATAACTATAAAACTCTAAAAAATATGTATATTTTCCTGGAATATCACTGCTTGTAATACGATAATGTAAGGCACTGGCAATTAGTGAAGACTTATTCTACGATTTTTGCCTTGCCTATAGTTTTTCTGATGTTAATTCCTACCATTATTCTTTCTGAATAAAACTAATTTAATCCCATATATAATTTGAGGTAAAAACAAATATCAGAGATTATTAAGTGGATCTAAACATTTTTCCTCCCATATTCCTTACACATCACCTTTTGTCAATCATTCTAATACATTACTGAAAGAAAAGAGAATCATCATGTCCGCAACATTTCTTTAGTGTACGTACTAAAAGGATCTACTCCCAACAATGTTAGGAATGCATTGTGCTTTCAGACACTATTTTGAACAAGAAATCACATTCCTTGCTATGTCACAGAGAAATGATAGCAGAAACACACCATCCCAAACCACTTCCATTCTCCAAGGTCACTTCAGTGGATTAATTCTAATAAGGGGATACATACATAAAGGATATACAGTGGGAATCCTTTCAATTCTCCTCTTTCCACTTAGATTCTCAGATGTATATAGAATCTGACTATGCCCAAAGAACAACATAAGGTGGGCAGATATACAAAAACATGAAAGCCTAGCAATCAGGTCAGTATATGAAGGACCCACATACACAGGTAAAGTTAAAGCCTGAAATTGCCATTGTTTTTCCGATCAGTGTTTTAATAAAACATCCACAATTGAAGAGTAATGAAGATCATAAAAAGAAGGTGTATTTTAAAATGATAAGGTGAAAAAAAAAAAATCAAGTATCTCTAAATTTCTGAAGATCCAATGAATGCAGTTTACAAAAGAGAGAACAGAAATGAGGGTGCAACGCAAAACTACAACAAAATGCTCTTAATGAAGGAGATAATTTAGACATAAGGAAACTAATCTGTTCATAAATGGAGCTTCTTTCAAAACTTCATCAAACACCTGTCGTATATTGCTTCTTTGTTGTGTTTGTCAAATCATTTCCCAACTGGAAAACAGGTTCAGAACAATGTTTTACTTTACTAAGTATTGAGTAAACAGAGAAAATGTGTTAGGAGAAATATATTCTATGACCTTCTAAATATGAACACAAAGTCTGGTGGGGATGAGTTTTGTCTTTGGAGTAACAGAAGATGACATTATATTAACTTCCAGATTTATTTTTTTTTTAATATTTGGCTTTGTTTTCTGCTGTATAAATACCAATCATCAATACAGTGATGAATCTTAGTTTTATTTTTATCAGTCTCTGTTTTATTCCTATTCCTTTGACTTAGAAAGGTAGGAAGACAATGAAGAAACCAATTTTCTTTGACGGCAGTAAGGAGATTTTACTCAAGAAGCCTAATCCTCTAGAGAACACCTTGCCGAGACTTAGATTATTTATGTCAGAACGTAGCTTCTAAAGTCTGCATGTTGATAATTAAATTCTTGATTTGGCTTTCAGGTGCTGTACAAAAAGCAGTTTCCAGTGAAATATCAAGATCCACTCCAAAAAATGCATATTTAGCCATAAACATTGCTGCCTTCTCTTAATAGAACTTTGCTCTCAGTACAAACTATAAAATCTTTTTATTTCTTCTTCTTCTTCTTTTTTTTTTTTCTTTCCCCTTCATATTAAGTAGTATCTGGATGGGGATGGATAAGGACAATAAATAAAAAAATGGGTGGAGATTAGAGATAGTATCCTCGCAATTGGAAAATATCTATTTCCTTCCTACCTCAGAAATAGACATCCGTGTTTTTTTGTTCCCCATCTGTAACCACTCTTACCTACCTCAAAGATATGATATTCATACAATATTGATATTAAATGGGTACAATCTATATAATAAATAAGGAAAATATTACCAGCAGAATAGCACATAGCATTTTTAAGTAAAAGGTAAACATGACATACGGATTCACATTAAAATATGCTTACAGATGTTCTTTTCCAACACTAATAATCCAAGGAGACATCTACAGACAATTTGTAAATACAAATACAAATGTACTGAATAAAGAATTCATAAGATAAGTCATTTAAATGGCAAGAGAGATTTCACTAAGTTGGAGAAGTCTTTTTTTTTTTTTTCCCTTTTCAACCTTAATTTCTACTTTCCTTACAACAAGACCTGCTTTACTCCATAGAATTCAAAAAGTGAGAAAAAATTATTAACAGACATAGTCAAAGCAGTCTTTTTAAATTTTATCTGAAATGCACAAATACACATTTGAAAGAGATATTTTATAGGAAAATTTGATCTGATATACCAAAATGAAATATTTTCACTTTTGTCTATGTAGGAGGATAAAATCTTTCTAAAAAAGGCTATCTGTGGTTTCTAAAGAACTGCTTTCTGTGTGTACGTACAAATTGTACACCAAAAATCTCAAAATCCTTACATTTAAATTTCATATACAAACTTCATAATGCACAAAGAAAGGGCTATTCATATCAATTCAGGCTTGAAAAATTAGGAGAAAAGCTCTGAAGAAGTTTAAGACTGTTAACAAAGATTACTTTGTCACTGAATAACATTTGATAAGTTAAAGGTAAACATGCTTGGCTGCTGCACTAGAAAAGACCTGAAGATCTACTAAGAAGATGGATTGGAAACTTTTTTTGCTTTTTTTTTTTTTTTTAAATAGAAATACATAATTTTCCCAATGCAAATTTTATAGTTGTTAGGACAGTGGTAACTACATAGGTGTCACTAACAATTAATGTACATTCTTAAGGAAAAAATAATAATTTAGAAATAATGTCAAATCTTCATAATACGTGGTGGTCATGGTAGCTTCATCTATATTATGCAGCAATCAACAATTTGTTTTCTGATTTGCAAGTAATAGTCTGGAGCCTCTTCAGAGCCTTTAAACTTTATGAACAATTCACACTCAAGCCTGATGAAAATAAGAAACACAAAGCTTGATCCAGCATCTCTTGTGCATCTGAGAATCTTCTTTAAGATCACTGAAAATCATCATACATTCCACATCAAGTCTAAGGGTAAAGCTTTATAGGTCAACAGAATAAACAAACTTTAATCTAAATTTCCCACATGGGTCAGATTCTGAAAGTATTCACCACTTGCACTAGAAACATAATTCTCTCTGATCCAGAAAAAACCTTTCCATTCCCCACATTACATCCATGTCAGAGCCAGCTGAACCCATCTCTCAGTGTAACTCAGAGATAGCTGTCCTGAATTCGTATAGCAGGATTTCTGTATCTGTCACCAAAATTGCTCAGCAAAAGAACTCCATATTCTTCTTGCAAAAGTCTGAAAGGTTCACACAGAATGTAATGGACTTAGCATGATAAGAAAATCACCTGCCAAACTTAAATCCTCCCATCAACAAACTGTAGATGATTACTGCAAAGTAGCTGAGTCAATAAATCACTTTTCATATTTGTGAAATAACCACGTTATATGAAGTTATTAGGGGATTTTCAGGTATACCAGCCCTAGCTGTCATGCCTGGAGGTCAATCAATTATGAATGCAAACTGTATATTGCAGAATACTGAACAGCAAGTATGAAAAATATAATTATTATTTGCTGCTTAATATTAGCCTTTTAATATGCATATATATGAGACTATATCTTATTTAATCTATGTTTAAACTATTTCCATTCCACAGAGAGAATGTTCTAAGAAAAATTCCCTTCACTCATACTGCAACTAAGTTTCATGGGCTTCAAAGTATTTATTTCCTCTCCAACGTGTCATTATTTTCATGTGAAGCAAAGCATAGGCTGTCAAGCAAACATGCAAAATATGTAATTTTAGGCCCTTTTACAAAGAAACTTGTGAATAGGCCATCTTCCCAACGATTTCCAACAAACAGCTAATGGGAAGTAAAATTATAGCTATATGTTGTAAGACAGAGGATCAGTCAAGTCTTACAATGAAACTCACAGAAGGGTCACCTCCTCTGGTCCATGCCTAAGTAGGAAGTAACAACAACACACATCTATCAACATATCTCTGACTATAATTTTGACGGTCTTGATAGTAAAGCACCATAAGGTTTATCAGGATGCTGGTGATATTGCAGTTAACAATGTATAAAAATTTATGCCTCCATCACTTTAGTAAGAAGAATTATCAGTGAAGTTCTATAAATACTTCCTTATCTTAGATGGCACACATATAGCTTATACTCCTATACTGACATAATGTAAATACACATCATTGTTCATGTACTTCAGTTACATGAGAAGAAAATCCATTTAATTTGCATAAAGCTATGAACGGCTGGAGACAAGGTACAGTACAATTGCTGCAGTTAAAAAGATAAATCTTATAAATCTTACAGAAAATTGTTTGCTTTTCATAGTCATATAAACCTTTAGTTTGTATTTGTTGGATCACTGAAACTCAGAATTCCTGGCAAATGAACAGCATCAGGATTCTGTCCAGGTGAGAGTGCAACTCTCAGCTCAATGGATTTAAAACAAAACAAAACAAAAAAATCATTCTTTAAAATCCAAACCAATCTTAACTACCACCGAGGCTTTATTTATTTATATCCTTAGATAGTCACAAATTTTGACTAAGAGCAGAATACGTCTACTGCTACAATGCTTACTGCACTGTTTGGTTTTTAAGTATCACAGTTAAATGGCAAAGCAATATTAAGAATCTGACTCTGCCCTCTGCTTCCAAAAAGGCATGAACTGTTTTAATGAAAATGCAGAACACGGTTTCTCCACTGAACAATGTTATTACATAACAAAAGCATTTGTCATGCAAAAAAGCTTTTAGCACTTGCTTTCCTTTAACAAATGTGGATAACAAAGAAGAAACAAAATGAAGAAACAAAACAAAACAAAACAAACAACACAAGAAATATCCACAAACCTAGCTCTTTGAGGTTGGTCTTGCTTCCATTTATTTTAAGACTTCATAAATAATGAATAAAGTTTTGTTTGTTTGTTTTTGTTTTGAAAGTAATGTTCAGATAAACTCTAGAAACATCTGCAATGCTTATCCACAATACTCTGAATACAGTGTATTTCTGGAAATCAGAAGGGAAAATTCAGGAGCTCCAGACAAGAGTTTTCCTATCTGCTTTTCCTCATTTTGGCCAGAAATACACTGATAATGCTGCATTTCTGAGTTCTGATTTAGTTTCTCAGAAATACAACCAAAGCTATATGTTCAAGAAATAAAAAAGATATTAAGATTAAAATATACTGAATATATGATTGCTCTCATTATTTTTTTTTCAGACCAAAGTTTCTCACATTCCAGCTTGTGTCCGTTGTGTTTTGCAATATTGCCATGCCCTGCTGAGAAGAATTCAGTTCATCTTCTCTACACTCCCATTAAGTAGCTGAAGATAGCAGTAAGATCTCCACATAACCTTATATTCTCAGGGATAAAAAGTACTTTTAACATCATCTCAGTAGCTTGTCCTTGAATTTGCTTCACTACATCAATGTACGGTCTGTCACAGTGTGCTCAAACTGTACACAGTACTCCACGTGCAGTCTTAGAAGTGCTTAGCAGAAAAGAAAAATTACTCCTGTCAACCTGCCAACTACTTTCTTGTTGATGCAATGCAGAATACAGTTGGCTTTCTTTGCACAACTTTCTTCAGTAGGACTCCCATGACCTTTTCTGCAAAGATGCTTTCTGTCCTGCTGGCACCAAGCCTTTACTGCTGCATGATACATTATTCCACCCCAGATGCCAAGACCTAACATTTGCCTTTGCTGAGCTTCTGTCAGCTCATTTGCCCTGTCTGTAAATGTTCTGCAACCCACCTAATTTTCTAGGTCATTATTATAGGCATTAAAACAGTACTTATCTTAGCTGCAGTTCTTGAGGGACACCAATATTCACTAGCCCCCCAACTGAACTTCTTATCACTGATCACAACCTTAAGATCCTTGTGGTTCAGTCAACCTTCACAGTCTGTATCTCACAAATAGGGCTGTAAGAATCATAGAATCACCAATGCTGGAAAAGACCTCCAAGATCATCCTGTCCAATTGTCCACTTATCACCAATATTTCCCACTAAACCATGTCCCTCAGTACAACATCTAAATGTTTCTTAAACATCTCTAGAGACTGTGACCCCACCACCTCCCTCCGGCAGCCCATTCCAGTGACTGACTACTCTTACGGCAATGTTTTCCTAACGTACCAACCAAATTTCCCCTGGCACAACTTGAGGCCATTTACTCCAGTCCTACTGCTAGTTGTATGAGAAAAGAGGCAGACCACCACCTCACCACAACCTGCCTTTAGGGAGCTGTAGAGCAATAAGGTCTCCCCTGAGCCACCTGTTCTCCAGTCTACATAATCCCAGCTCCCTCAGCCTCTCCTCATTGTGCTCTAGAATCCTTACCAGCTTTGTTGCCCTTTTCAAACACACTTCAGGGCCTCAATGTCTTTCTTGTAGTGAAGAACCCAAAACTGAACACAGTAGTCAAGCTGCAGCCTCACCTGTTCTGAGTACCGATGGATGATAACTTCCTTAGTCCTCCTGGCTGCTCTACTTCTAATATAAGCCAGGATGCCATTGGCTTTCTTGGCCATCTTGGCACACAGCTGAGCATCTAATACCCCTAGCTCTGTTTTCTCTACACAAGCCTCCACTTGCTGTGTTGCAAGCCTGTAGTATTGCTTGGGGTTGTTGTAGCCAAAGTGCAAGACCTGGCACTTGGTCCTGATGAACTTGATCCCTTTCACCTCAGCCCAGCTATCCAGCCTGTCCAGATCCCTCTGCAGGGCCTCTCTACCCCCAGGCACACTGACACTTCCAGCCAACTTGGTGTCATCTGCAAACTCACTGAGGATGCACTCAATCCCCTTATCCAGATCATCAATAAAGATACTGAGCAAGTCAGGCCCCAGTATCAATCCCTGGGGAACACCACTTATGACTGGTCACCAGCCGGCTTTAACTCCATTCACCACCACATAGTGATACAACAGGATAAAGTGTTGAAAGTCTTGCTAAAATCAAGTTAAACAACTTCCCATTCATCATCCTTCAGAAAGGACACTTAGGTTGTTCAGCTATAGCTTGCCCTCATTAAATCAATACTGACTGAACACATTCACTGCTTTTTCTTTCACATCTTTAGAAATGGTTTCTGAAAGGATTTGTTTAGGAGCTTGCTTAGGAACTTTCTGAGGTTGACCAGTTCCAAGTTACCTGACTTCTTGAAGATGACCATAGCTCTTGCCTTTCTCCAGTCATCAGATATCTTCCTTGATCACAGCATTTCAAAGATGAGAGCAGCCTCGCAAGGACATTGGACAACTTCCTCAGTCCCCTCAGATTCAGCCTGTTTGTCCCACGATGTTGGGTATGTTTAATTGACTTAAGAACTACCTAGCTCCATCCATGCCTGTAGAGAGTAATACCTGACACCCAGCCTCTGCTGGTAGGCTCAGGAACCTGGGAAGTACACACATCTAGGTAATACCTCTGTAGGAGGCATCCAGGAAGCCCATCTCACCTTCCATGTTTGTGTGTTTTCTCATTTTATTAATGCTCAGTCAAGAGCCCCTTGCTCATCTATGATGGTATTCAATCAGATGCGTGGTTTTCTGCACACCAGTGTGATCCACTGTAACTCTGATTAGGTTGTCCCTTAAGGTCAGAGACCCCAGTTCCTTTAGTTCTCCAGTGCAGATCCCTATGGGATTCTTCCCAGACGATACTGAAACAAGACAAAATTTGTTCCCCTAAAGTCCAGATTTGTATTCTATTTGTCTTACTAATTTTTTCTTTTAGAATTTTAAACTCTTGAGTCACAGTCACTGCAATTAAATCTGCTGCTGACTTTCACATTTGTAGCCAATTCTGCCATTTCTGTGAATAATGGGTCTGCAGAGCACCTGCTCTTATTGGTTTATTAATCATCTGGGTAAAGAAATTGCCTTCAACACATAACAGGAATCTCTTGTTTTGTTTGCACTTTGTCATGTCATGCTGCCCTTCCAGTAGATAACAAAGTTGTTTTAATCACCTATGTCATGACAATTCCTGAAGTTGTTCATCTACTTCCTCTGTTTGGTCAAATTATTTGAAGCAGATATCTAATGCTGTGTTACCCACATTAACCTGCCTCTGTGAGTCTCACAATGGCTCACCCCCTGCACTAATGCAAAGCTCTACATGGATGAGCCATTCCTGTATCCAAAATTCTATAGTCACTTTTACGTGCTTCTGCCACCATAAAATGGCACAGTGATCACTCTTTCTCAAAATAAACATTTACGTACTAAGGAACTTGCCTGCACCTCAAGAACTGCTGCAGCTTCCAATGCATTTTTGCAATTCAAGTTAGTGATTTTAATCCTACAACTCCATAGGAATGATAACTTTAGTTTTGAAGTTTGTTTTCCTAGTACCTTAACATCCACAGATTATATACAACTTATATTTTATTTTCTTTTGTCTTTCAATGGATTCCTCCCCCCCCCAAAAAAAAAGTCCTTTATAGCATTTTCCACATATAATGAGCCAGCTAACATTTTATTTACAGATGTTAAGAGTTGCATACATTTGATATTTATTTATGTCTCATCCCATGTATAAGTAAAAGATCTGTTTCAAATAACTACTCATTTCATCTAAACTGGTTTAATAAATCCTACCAGATACATCACTCATCTGAGTTAATTCATCTTTTAAATCTGATTACTGCACTTTGTTTCATTTATTCACATGTTATCTTTGAGTGGCATGTAGATGGACTGCTATAGAAATTTTAAAAAGGCTGGATTTTTAAGAAAATAATTTTTAGTGTATTTATATACATTAAGAAGATACTTTTGGATTACTACATAGCAAAGAAAGAAATAATAAGCAGTAATAGATAAATAGACTGCTATATAATTAAACTGTCTCACACTTCATGTCTATATATGCATTCTACTGTGAGAAATGTATACAGAAGAGTACTTTTTATTCATTTTTATTTCATTTTACACATTAATTAAATATTGCTGATGTATTCAATCACAGAAAAATGACATCAAGAATAAATTCTGCTTTGATATTTCAAGTTTAAGTAATTCTTATGGAAGCTTAATACCGACAGCCTTTACCACTAAACTACCAAAGGTCAGTTTTAAAGGAAAAAAAAAGTGTTTGTTTAAATAATGTTTAAATGTTTAAATAATGAATGTTGACTTCTTTTAATTTGCCTTCTGAGCCCAGAGGGTACAGTGAGATAATATTTTCAGTCTTTCATATGTGTCAATGGAAGCAGAATCCTGCTGATTTTCTTTTTAAATTAAAGCTAGAATTCTAAAATAAATTGCTTGGTTCAGTAACTGCAATTTAAGAAAGCCCACAAAAAAAATGAAGAAAAAGCCATTGATGGAATGCTGTCCTCACACTTTCAGGAGGAGCTGATTAGCCTACAGGGCAAATGATTCTTCCAAAAAAAAGTATTGTAAAATAACCATGAGAGATGATCAGTGACAATATGAGAAAAGGCTGTCAAAGAGAAAATAAGTTTCTATGAAGTGTATAAACACACTGCTCCTTTTTCTTCTTGCAATTGCTCTATACTTAATTTGCTGTTCATTCATTTGCACAGCCTGGAATATTTTATCTCTGTATTTGCTATCTGTTTGTATTTGGTCTCTCATAATCAAGACCCTGGCCTGTACTGAGGATCTGCATTTTAATGCTGTAGAAACTATGGATCTATGGACTGGACTTTATGATGAGAGCAAGGATAGTCAATGTGGTCTGTTTTAAAAGTGCACAAAATATACCATTTCAATGGGCAATTCTACTCTGAATTCCAAACACACATCAGGTGAACTATACAGAGCTCTTCTTGGGGAATATTTAATACTCTCAAGGGTAACCTTAGTGGGGGAGAAGGACAAAGATCACAGCTGAGGAAGCTGCAGTGATTCAGGGGAAAGCGTGAGTTGGGGAGAGAAGGGTCCCTACAAGTTAGCTCCAATAAAGATAGCACTGTAACCAAGACAAAAAGAAAATTGGCTTAGCATGCTCATCAGTGGCTTTTTTTTTTTTTTTTTTTAATGGAACTTGTTAAAGACAGCCACAACCAAAACACCTCATGGTATTAAGTGAGACTACAGATCATTCTGCTCACTTAGAATGAACATAACTTGTATGACTTACATACATGGTGGAAAGCAATGTGCAATAATAAACTCATAGTAAGATAAAAAAAAAAAAAAGATCTAATGCATACATTCCTTGAGAAAACCTGTTTACTTTTCAAAAAAATAAAGCTTCTCAGTCACCAGGTTATTAGCATTTCTTTACATATTTTTATATGTGGTTTGTTTTGGGCACCTATCTATTTATTTGTCTACATGTTAGCTATGTGATACAACAATTTTCATCTGTTTTCAATGTCAGATTATATTCTTATTCCTGCACACAGTACTAATTTCTACATCTTAAAATACTGTCTTCAGTGGTTACCTACTTCCTCCACGCAGACAGAACAGACAGCGCAAGGTCACTGTGTCTAGGTTGGACTGCTCACATGCACGGTAAGAAATCCTGTTAGATTTCATAGTGAAATTACATTACATTTTTTTTCCAACAGCAGATCAGTTGGGACTGCAGCACTGCATTTTATCTGCAGCAACTGACATTTAACTTAGCAGACACCCTGCTGTGGTTTTCACACTGGAAAACGCCAGACAGTGAAGGTTCTTCCTTGCTGCTGCCAGGGTTTAGGGCTTAAAATCAGAACCCTGAATTGGTTCCTTTCATTGGAATCCATCTTACGCTGCTACAAACCTGTCCATTGTCGTTCATTTCAGGAATCTGAACAAGCAACATAGGACCTTAAGCAATTTAATCAGTGACCCTTTCTATCAGGGCATGCTAAGTACAAAGGCAGCGTGGGGTAACACGTGGGATCTGTTTTATGCTAGTATAAATCAAAGTCCAGCACAAAAGATCTTCCTTATCCTCAGGCCATTTGAACAAATCTTTCATGTGTGAAATGTAAATGAAGTAAACAAATTCAAGCAGAGGATCTGTCAGTCTCTGACACTGTCCTTATTGCAAAAGGATTGGTATTAACCACATCCTGTAAGAATGTCTCTGAAGGCTCCATGCTGGAGGTTTCTTGTTTGTTTGCTTATTTTCAAACCTCATCAAAAAATAAAATAAACTAATTGTAGAAAAAAAATGACTTCTCTTTACTAATGCTTTGGCTTTCACTATATACAAATGCACATAATAATAATCACATACTGTCACTTAAATAGTGGCATGGGAAAAGGAAAAAAAAAGTCAATAAATAAGGGTCTGACTACGAGACTCAGGCTCCTACAAATATCAGTAACACTCCTCATGCCTCAATATCATAATTATTTCCACATGATTTTAGATACAAGTGAGGAACTGCAAACTCTGAACAATCAATTAAGTCAAAATGGAGGAGGTTTGGTTCCTGTGATGGCCCTGCCAAAAAGGGACAAGTACCTCTTTACTGAAGGAGAAGAGCAACAACAAGGCTACCAAGGTAACAGCTGGGGTTTTGATGACTGTAATACAAGGAAAAAGTAGTTGGGTTTTTTTCTCCCTTCAGAATTATCCCTTTCTGTCTATGTCTGTCTCTCTCTATACATATATATATATACAGATACGTGCATATAGCTCAATCAAGATAACTAATGAACTCAGAGCTCTTGTATGAAGCTGAACTGTGCAGACAATTTCAGCCTTTGGTTGAAAATGACATTTGGATTCTACTGTCTTGTTATCTGCAAATTTTGGACTGTAATTCTTTTGCTTTCATCACCCGAATGGCAAAGAACGTAACTTACATGTAAGTTTTAACATAAATAAAGCTTTTGCACATATACACGCATAATGTAAGATTAATTTGGGAAGAGTTTCTATTTCTTTATACCATTTTCTCTCTCAGTCTTTCTTATCTGTTCTGCAATATTTCAGATTCAATTTTAACTACAAAGCCTTAGAAGATCCTGAAAAGAAGCCCAAAGGAGCTCGACTGTTTTGACTATGAAACAGAGAACATTCATAACTGACATACACTGTTACAACTGAATCATATTAGAATGCTTTTGTAATGGAATGTCTAAATTATATAAAACGTGTCTTTGACTATACCTATATCTGAAAACAAATGTGTTACTTTAAAATTGCTTCAAGGTATATGAAAACGAATTTTATTAGTTGCATTTAGAAATGAAATATGAAAAAATGTTTTCAATTGTTGTAACTACATTTTCTAGAATTATTTACTTTGTTCAAAACCAATCTTTTCCCAAGTTTTGGCAAGTTGAAGTTCAAAAATATAT
>VXAB01010290.1:88374-109627 GCA_013399175.1 Odontophorus gujanensis | reverse complement strand
AAAATATATATATATATATATATATAATCTAATAATAAACTTGAAAATCAAAAAAAAGTACAATAAAAACAGAAAGTAGTATTAAATAACAGTAAACAAATACATCTTATGCTGGGAATGCTTCTCACCTGGAGTCTTAGAATACCTACTAATAACTTAGTAGCTAATTTTTTAGCAAGCTTATATTTATTTATGCATTAGTGCATGACAAGTTATATTATTTTTCAAAATACATATCCATGAAGATGCAAATTAAGACAGCTTAATAATACAACATATTATAATATAAGAAGTACAAATAAAATTAGTCATAACATTAATAAGGAGTAATAAATGCATAGTAAAACTCACTTCAATAAAAGTCGAAGAAGAAAAAAATATATAATTTGCCTATTTATGCATGCATGTGTCACTGTGCTGACATATAAAGCTATAGAGATTATAATCAAACATATTTTTTAAATCAAATTGTAACACGAAAATACAACATGTAACATTTAGAATGCTATAAATCATTTTACTGCTAAGAGACAGAATTGGCCATAAAGATCTAATGCATTTGTAGTTTTAAGGCAGGCAGTAAGAAAACACTGCTTTTTTAATGTGTGACTAGCATTAACATTAAGCAGCTCTACTCTACCTTGGGATTTTGATGGTAATTGGAGCACCCTACCAGAACCCACACTGCTCAGTGCTCCAAAATGAATCGCTGAACTGGATAAACGCCAGGAGCTTAAGGTATCTGTTTTCAATCTTCATAATTAGTGACAAGGCATGAATTGTATATTTAAAAGAGTGAAAACATTCCTGAACTGAATCTTAGTATGCAAAAATCATCCTTCTGAATAATCTTCATGGCTGTGATCTGGAAAGATGTATAGAACCAGCTCAGCCTAACTGAATGCATTAACTCCTGTAATATAATAGGAATAGAATTATAATATTTTATGATGGCTCTGAAGATAAGGTGTCTCGGCTATTTTATGAACAGGATGCAGAAAGGAACAAACCATTTGTTCCAAGTACCCAGTTAATTGTGGAAAAAACTTTCCTCAGAATAGAATAGATTTTACAGAACAACACACTGAGGAGGCAGATTTATTTTTCAACTCTGATACATTCCATATTTTCTGAAATATTAATTACATGTGGCACTGCATTCTCTTTTCCCACTCCATTTTGATCCCCCTCCCCCCAAAAAACAAAAAAAAAGTATGTATTTTATACTCTTGCATTGTTTGTGAAGAAGTGCTCATATATAGTAGCTAGAATGCCAAGATTCTCTTTTTTTTTTTTTTTTTTAACTTAAAGTAATGAATTTGACTTATCTCTCAAATTACACTTCATAGGTTGCAACTGCCTATCTTGAAGATGACACACGGCCATCAAACATTTGTTTTTTACTGGTTACCATGGAAATGAAGTGGAAAGTTCATTCCATAGTCCTTTCTGTTTGATCTCTTTGTTCTATTTTAATAGGAAAATAGGTTATCGCAAGCACTTTGTGAGCTATTTTTCTTTCAGATGGTCATAGCAAGCAACCGACAGAGAGAGCTTCTCTATTCCCCTATTTCAGCATGTCTCATCTGCTTACCTTGGACAATACAGATGCTATATCCAAGACTATTCTTAAACATCTCTGTCAGAATTCTGATTATTTTAATGACCCAGATATAAATATTAAATCAGCCTAATTATCACACAAACCTTCATATTGTGTTCTTTTGCTAAGAACTTTCTATGTGTTCCTTTCGTTTTACCCACTGAAACTTCTAAACAACACTCACTATTCTGCCTTTAACACACTGTACAACACAGCATTCATTTCTGACTTCATTGTAAAGTAACCAACAACTACTAAAGTCAATCTGGGCAAGTATACCTATGGATTCCTCTCATAATAGCAAGGAGAGAAACTGAGAATTTTATAATGCTTTCAGTATGACAGATGAAAAACAAAGCAAAACAAAACAACAAAATAAAACAAAAAAAAAATTTGCATAATCCCTTTGTTTTCTAAAGAACAAGGGGTAGTCCAGTAAGAGCTATGATGGTAATAGATACATAAATGAATTCATAAATTGGGGAAGAATCTGATCAAAATTCCTTTCCTTTAATATCTGTTAGTTACTGAAAACGTGCAAGATGCACAAGACGTTAGTCAAAATAACAGGAGGTAAAAGCTTTGGAAGCATTAATTTCAACACTGGAAGTTCAGAAAGGTATTTTTTCACAACCAGCTACCAAACAAAGAATGCATTTACTAAGGAGAGCTGGATATCACTTAAAAGTACTGGGAAATGGCACATATACACACAATAACCCCTCAGCATCAAGACAGGCATCAAAACATTAAGATAATAAACCTACAATGAGATTCAGAGAAATTTATGATCTTTTAACTGAGACACAGAATATGGAGAACGAAAGTGTGGCTAGTATATTATATCCAAATAATTTTCAAATGCCTTAAATTTGGATGTCCAACACAACAGCAGAGTAATAACACAGCATTCAGGATCACATTTCACTCTGGGGCACAATTCGAGTCCCGTGGAGAAATCTGAGGAGACCTGACCTGCAGAGATACAGTGTAATCCTTCAGTTGTGCTTCAATCTGGGATTTGGACAAACTCACTGACTGAGCAGAGGCTACTATCCCTATACAGGACAATTAGGGTGTCCAATCCCGCAGTTTTGCTGCTTCTCTAGGAGCAGATGTGTAAGACAAATGAATAATTTGTCTACTGATTCCAATTGCCTTCAATTGCAGACTAAATTTTATTGTAGTTATTCATGTGGTCTCCATTTTCGTAACATCAGAGTACCTTTTGGATCAGAAAATTGAATACAAAATTCATAGCGCCTCAACTTATTAGAGCATCTTTCACTTCATCAAGCAGGCTAGAAGTAGTATGGAGTGTTTAACTGCATGGTTCCTTCTCTGCTCGCTGTATCAGCAAGTAAACGTACAGAGAAAAGAAGAGAAAATAATCTGAATTATTATCTGAGCTGGAATAAATTACTTGCTCTGTATAGCAAAAGAAGAGCAGGTGTTCTTTTTGGAGCAGAGCAGTATGCTCTGGTGTGAGCTTAATAAGTTAAGCAGACACTACTGAGACAGACTGAAGATTTCAATGGTAACGCACCAACTACCAAGAACTCTGTTTATCTTAAATTCTCCAAGTACTTGTATCATGTTTGTCAAGGCTATTTAATTTAAAGCAACTCTTCAGGAACCAGAACCACAAGCAGCAAAAATCTATAACTACATGGGCAGCAGCAGTTACATGGCTACCAGCTTAGCATGTGTAAATCAAAATCATAATAAAAGCCTTAAAAATATATTTGATCGTACCACTGTTGCTACTTCTTTAGCAAGAAAAAAAAGAAAGTGGAGCAATACAGAGATTTGCTGAACAAACAGACTCCTGGAAAACCATATTAGTAGTGTAAACTTGATAGAAAATGAATAAATTCTGCTGAATGGTTTCTGCATTCTTGTACAATGCAGTACACTCTTAATGCATAATGAACAGCCTTAATAGCAGGCAACTGTAAAAAGTTTTGAATGAAATTATCTTTATCTAATGATTTATTTCAAAAAAGCTGATTATTTTCACTGTTTATATTCTGAAAAAATACTCAGTTGGCATAATTTTGATTATATTTTTCACTGATCTATCATTTTTCAATGTACTTTTAAAAACTGTGAATAAATATATACCTTTCCTTACATATACAGGAAACTTATTTTACTACTCATTTTTACTATTTATGCAGTCATTCCAGATTCTGCTGCTAAAGGCTCAAACGAACATGCGAATAACCCCTTACTGATACTGCTTATTCCAGAAAATAGTCTGGTTCACTTTGATGACCCTAATAATACCACCAAAACTTCAAACAGAACTTTCACAGACAGATTTAATATGCTTATTACACAGATTTTAAATTGCATTTTCTCCTCTGTGAGTTTCAAAGGAGAAAAAACAGATATTTTTTTTTCCATGATAATCTATACTAAAATAATAAGTCTATATTCATCCAAAATATGGATAAAAATTATTCTAGCTCCTATACTGGGGTTATCAGTTATATTCTCATCTTAAGAGATGAAATGCAATTTTTACTACGAACAAATGTAGCTATGAAACAAGTAGCGCCATATCAAAGTTTTTAACTGTTTATTTTAGACAATTAAAGATCACTTCATAAACACATTGAAGTAAACACTTCCCTATTTCTACTTTTAGAAGAGTGAAAAGGTTTCAAGAGCTATCAAGAATCCTTCTGTCTCACAGTATCTGATATAGTTGTGAACAGTAAACTTACTGTGAATTATATGAACTTAACAGTTTTAAACAATCCCTTAAGATAACATTAAACTTGATAAATTTTCATTAGAGTATACAACAATGGTCTAGCACCTTCTAACAATGCATGATTTCCTTGCCAGCAGACAAGAGAGCTTCTGAGGGATGCCTTACCTAAGAACTTAACTCATATTTGTTTCAGTAGGGATAAGAAATGGAATCAACAGTTACACTGGCTGTGCACTGTGTGCACATTTTCAGTTTTTCACGAATATAACAATGAAAGAATAAACAGTTAGAAACACATACTATAATGCATTTCATATACACATTTTATATTAGATGATGTACTCTTGTGATATTTTAAGGCTTCATCAACATACGCAATGCCCATGACATATAGGTACTGTCAAACACTGAAGACACTCTACCATATGTTCTCAGAGCTCCTCAAGTCACAAAAAGTTATCAGAGATCAAAATAGACAAGACATCATGATAGTAAGCCGATACACCTCTGTTCTACCTGTCCAAACAGTCAGGGAGAAGACACAGTGAATTAAAACATGAAACTAATGATTTTCTAAGTAAATCTGAAAACTTCTCTAAAATGCATCACACAGTTGATAAACACTTATGTTCTCAAGACCCTAGTTCTGTTTTCTCTTTTCCCCCAAATACATTTTTTACTAAATGCTTTTCAAAAGAGCATCATTTCTTGAGTAGGAAACAAGATATTTTCATGCGACATTAAGTTGCCATTACAAAGAAGTACACAACTCCTTTCACATTTCATAAATAGAAACTTTTTCTTAACAAATACAGAATACATTTATCTATCTTTAAATATTTCATCTGGAGAGATGATTAAGAAATAACTATTCTTTAAATGACAGTAAATAACATTTCTAAAGTACAGGCTGGAAAAAAGGCTTTTAACCTTCAATATACATGAAAAAAATTATAATCTGTGGGTGAAAATAAAGTTTGTAATTTTTACCTTATTTAGGTACTCAGTTTTATACTCAGAGAGTATACAGAAGACAACAGGACAAATTAAATCCCACAAAGCATATTTATTTTTGTCTATGTTTGCTCAGGATAGGTCCACCTACTTATAATGCAGTAGATTTGTTGTACAAAATTAGACAAAACAAAATATTTCACTGTCAAGCTGCATAATTTGTTGCCATTTTGAGCATTAAGAATCAACATAATACTCGAATACATAGCAGCAATATATTTAGCATGGTGCCTGCAAATAAGCTTATTGGTTTATATAAAATTACACTTGAGAAGGAAGGAAGAAAAACCAGTCTACCAGCTAACCAAAGTATAGGAGTCAACACTGTTACAACTCCTCAACAAAATACACAGTTCATTATCCATTTACAGTTTTATGTTGGTGACAGAGTACAGATGATCCATTGCAGACACCTGTAATGGACTTGGCTGTAGAAATAATATTATTTTTTATTTAGGCCACTTGAATAAACAAGGTTAATACTTTTGGTTAGATTGGATTGTCCAACAATAGCTGTTAAAGCAACGCTATCAAAAGCCGGAATGGTTTACCAGATGATATACCGGGCCACACGACTAAACTTTTATTTTTGTTTTTTCTCCATATACTGATCAGGTTTACAAAAGAAAGCAGAAAAACTTTGTATCATTTCTATTGATAGATACAGGGTATCACTTTGCAAAGCCAAAGTTGAAGGTACTCTCACAACCCTCAAAACACATAAGTAAAATACAGAGTAACAAGGACATCTTTTATTCAAAGTTTCCATTCCCTTAAAGCACAGATCACTTATGACTGAAGTAATTGTTGTTAAATACAGTGAAATCCAAGAAGGAAAAATTATACATACTTGAATATAGAATATAAATCACTCTCTCTTTCTTCCTTACACTGAGTAATAGCTTATTTAATGTAAGTGCATCAGAATCACCACCAACAGGCTATTCACTGAAAAGCTTACATTTTCACCATAGAGAGTTTCCTGTTTCTCTACTTTTTGTACAAGATTAACAATCATGAAGTTTACATTTAACAAACTTCAGACTCAGTCACTAGTGAGGAAGACAGAATGAAAACAGCATTAATGTTGAGTATGTTGTATAAATGAAATGGCATGGTGCGAGAGATGGAAGGTTTTGAAACTATTGCTAAATGATCCAAGACCTTAAATACTGTTATCAAAAGGCAAGTAGCACACGCTCAACCACGTAACGTTACTGTACCAGACCACTGAAAAATGCTTTTTCTGTGTTATGGATGGAACTGTCTCACTTTCAAGACAAGACCATCACCATGACAACAGGCAGCAGGCTAAATACACGGTCTGAGGAGGAAGCCCTTTGGAGACATGACAATCTTGCTCTGTCCTAAACTCCCATTGCTACATAAATTTTGTCTGCAATGTTATTTATGGTGAACATGCTGACAATGAACTTCATAAATCTAGCAGGTATAAAAGGATGCTTGGAGAGGCTTTGAGATTCTGACACTTTGGAACTTCTAGACAAGTGCTCTCACAGACTGAGGATCGCCCCATTCACTGGACCGACACTGGAAACCAGGCTGGTGACTTTCTCCCTCCTCCCCTCTCCATTTCCTTTTTCTTTCTTCCAGATAAAGTTGTAGAGTAAAGTAAGGCTTAGTTTGATTTCTTATGAATTTGCATCACTTAACAGAACAGCTTAGGCAGATATAATTGTAAGAGTGTCAATACTTTTAGGTTAACTGTAGTGCAAAGATACTCATTAAAACTGATGACTGTGTTTGGAGTCTGAGGGTCAGTTTCACCTCAATTTAATGTGGGAGATTTGCAAATCTGATCACTGCTTCCTCTTTTTATGGACAAGACATGACAATAATCCTTTGTAAACTTCAAAGTTTTTTGAAGTCTGATATTTCTATATAGACTCATACTAATGCATTGTAAATATTTATTTGCTGAAAGAATCCAGAGAATATATGTCCTACAAAGAACAAAATTCCAGTTCTTTAGGTCAGAGTTTCTTCCATTTACACCAGTAACTGTATTTGAATATAAATATTAAACAATATTAACAGGTAGATAAATCCATTCCCTGTAAATACCCACACACAAACTCTACTGTGCTATTTTATTTCTCATCCTAGACTCAGAGCAAGTTTGTTGTCAGAGCTTGACTCTTGGAACTGTCTTTCTTTACTTGCTAGTTGTCCTGTGAATTGCACTTCCCTAGCATGCATAATCCTCCACCTTCTACTTAAACACAATCTGCCACTCCCATGTTGAACAAACTAATAACACCAAGCTATCTTTAAGCTTTGGGTCACTTTTGTTAGAACTTCGGTGAGACAAAGACATTCACTAACGCATTCTGGCAATAGCTGTGTGTAATACATACTGTCACGACATCATGAAGTCACTCAGCTACATAAAGATAGAATATTTGCAGATAGCTGTACTGAACAACAGCTGCAGAAGCATCATCTTTCATTTGTATCTACAAACAAAATAATTTAAAATTGTTTAAGTAATTAATCCCAAAAGAATGTGTTATAAATAATGGTTTGACAATAAACTGGCATTCTATTTGATGAAAATAATGTTCTCCTGACATTATTTTCTATAAGCTCCTAATATCCTTGTTTTAACTGTCCATAAATTGTCATCCTTCTGACAGTTTCTTCCTCCTACATCCAACTATCACTCTCTTCACCTGTAGTCAAAGCTTAAAGCAATTCTACTCTCATTAAATGCTGAGATTCTTTCTGCAGTTGTAGACTACATCCCTATCATGTTCTCATACAGGGAGATTCTAATACACACAGATAATTATCACATTTCTCACATGTACTCACAGAGTAACAAAACTGTAACAAAATAATCATAAAAATCCTCCAGAAGTTTCAATAGAGACTGAAAACCAAAGAAGAAAACCTACTTTGAGATTTATAAGCAATTCAGAAATAGCTTCATCAGTTTGGTGATGTATACCAGTACAACATTCAATAGCATATAGTCCAGAATTGAGTTAGAAAATAACTTCCTTGTAAAAGACTTTCCACTGGAATGTTTGAAAAAAAAAAGAATTATTATTTTGGATGCATATATATTGAATTATTATTTAGTATGCATATATATTATAATAAGAACAACAAAAGTGCATCTTTTGAAAGTTCTTTAAACCATAATCCATTTTAAAGACTTCCTAGCATTACTTTTGATACAATCAGCACCTTATTTCATTAACAGGCGTAAAAAGAAATGCATGTCATAACAGTATAAGCTCAGAAATACACAGTTTTATCATATAAACAAAGTCAAAATAACTGAAGTACTTTCCTGACTGTGGGATAGTTAGTAGAAGGCGTTGCCACACAGCAGTCTTTCCCTTAGAAACAGTACTTATTTTTGTAAAATTTATAGAAAACTTTGTATCTTTGAGACTTCTAACCATCTGTGGAAATTGGCAAGAGATGGCCAACGGTTAAAAAACTTGTTAGTTGTGGAGGAGAGCAAGATAACACATACACACACAGACAGTATGTATTATTAAACTGTGTTCCTTTACTTCACATTCTGAAGCAGTGTACTAACGTCAGAGATATTTAAATAGACATCCTGGATTGCCATTACAGTGTATCAGGTTTTAAATCTATCTGATCAGAATGAGATCCAGAATATTTAATACATCACATATGAATACTAAACACACAACTAAACTTTAGAATATTAAATCTAAAACAGATAGGAATACTTCTGGTTACAATCTTAAAGGAAGCATGTACCTATGGCATTCCTTTTTCTATTTTGGAGCTTACATAAACAATATATTTTCCAACATACACAAACTTCTGAAGCAATACATTAAATCAGTAAGTACTCTGAATTTTCACTATGTAAAATATGCAAATAATTTTGTATCTGTTCATTCTAAATGATAGTGTGTCCAAATGCAATATGAAGGTGAACTGACTTTCAGAAATGAGACTGAGAATGGCTAGTACCAAAAACAGTCTGCTACCCTACCAGTAAAAGATCTGATCATGACCTTTAATATACACAAATTGCTTCTAATAAACAACATTATGGGACATCTAGAAAACACATATGCAAGGTTTTGCCAAGAAACAAGTTCACCTTGTCGAATAATTGCTATCTGAAATTTTATTTCAGATACTGCAAAAGAGTTGAACAACTGGTATCACCTACATTACTTTGTTCATTAGCCAGTGTAGACACATTAAATTTCATACAGCTGTGTCAATGAACAGTACGCTCTAATTCAAGGTACAGTTATGCCCTAGATGTTAGAAGTTTCCATATTCCAGACAACTTGATTGAGAAATGTCTCTTTTTATGGTGTGGAATCACACAAAATTCAACTTTAATATAATACATGACAAATTCTATTGTTCTTTAACCACTAGGACAAATGTAAGATCACAGTATAAAGGGATTAACATTCCTTTTTTGGAAACAATGAAATATACTATATGCACATGGCATATTATTACTGACAGTACCATTTTTATATTAAGAGAGCAAACAATAACTAGAATGGGATCATTTAAAAGTTGTGAAGTACTTCAGGTTTTTAAGTAACATAAGTTACTCCCCATAATTCAAAAATGTGTAATTACGAGCAATGTAGCAACTTGGTAGTATCAGACTACTCAGTTTAGGTATATTGTCAGGAATACTGGATTTAATTAGTATTTGGAAGGATATTAAAATTTTCCTTTTCAAACACCAATTTGATCATAATTTGTTTGCTGTTTGGAATAAACTCTGTACAGAGTCATATCTAAAAAACTTGCAGAAATAGCAACTAATGCAGAGTTCTTTTAATAAACACTCTAAATCATTTCAATGTTACTCTTCCATTTTATGCCTATGAAAACCTATACAATTTGAAGAGCTCGTTTGCCAGAGAGTCTTCTTGCATCTTTTTCATACACACACAAATTTGCCATGATCACAAACTTTTCATATGAAAAAAAAACAACAAAAAAAACAAAACAACAACAACAACAAAAACAACTCAACTATGAGGAAAATAACATGGTACTTCATATGAAAAATCTTCTGAAAATCATTTCCTCCCCAGAGTTGATCACCATCAGGACAAAACACAAAGATCTTTTCCCAAGCATAGCAGACAGAGAATGGGGAAAAGCACCTTTCAAAAAGTGAAAATTAAGTGTTTTTATTAAGAAGTACTCTGCTATTTACTCCCCAGTAATGACTGTACTATACAATAATGCATTTATTTCAAAACAAATATGGTATTTTTTCATAATTCACTCACATTTCAAGTCTGTCCCTCAACTGCTACACAGAGGCAACAAAATGAGGAAACATTTTTCTATTAACTATAAACAAAACAAAACTAACTTTACACCATCACCTCAGCCAATTCTGAGTACTACAAAGATCCACAATCTTCTGCCTGATTTTAACATCTTTCATAGCAAATACTTTTCTCATGTTCCTACCCCTTGTTAGATCACAGAAAGAAAGCTGATTTCTCTCTCTTCTTTTCACTTAGAATTTCCCTTACCTCTACTTATTCGCTTCAATTGAGCAGCATTACATCCAACTTCCATCTTAATACCTGTTTAAAGCAACCCCTGTTCCCCAGTTGCTGAATTTCTAAATAAATCTCTCCTTTATTTTCATGCTAAAAGTGCAATACTTAAGTATTGTACTAATAAACATGTTTTATTTTCTGTTACTCATAACTCTGTCGACAATATTTGCTGTCCACAGTAACCATGCTATTGATTTGGACTCTCTTATAAATTTTATTTCAAATCCAAGAGAATTAGAATTTTTGGGGTTGTGTGCTAAAAATACTGATTATAATATCAAAATAAAATGAAAGAATCCAAAAGGTTTTTTTTTTTGGTTTGGTTTTTATTTTTTATTATTTATTTATTTATGAGATTGTGTTTTATTTTCCTTGGAAAAGAGAAACTAATGAAGGTGTCAATATAGCACACAGAAATGAAAGTATTAAGAAATGACCTGTAAGGCTACTCCTAGGTCATTTTACAAAGTTGCAGGTTTTGAAAGATCTCATTAGCAGTACCATGGCTACTGATGAATAGTGACACCATTGGCTGTCTGCTCAGTAATTTTAATACTCAGGGTGTGAGACCAAATTACTATAAACTTAACAGCAATTACGAACTAATTCATTATGAACTGTGTTTCACAACTTTATAAAAGAAAACATTTTTCTTAACTCTATGAAAACATGTTTACTGAGTAATGTGCTCCACAGCATGAAAAACTTAACTGACTGAATGACTTCAAATATGTGTGCAAGTATTTTCAGCTTTATACATTCCAAAGTAAGTCTACTGGAAAAGGAATGCTAAAAACTGGTAACACCACATCCCCATCACTGCTATGTGAAAGCATAGCACAAAGGTACTGATGCAGTCTGTGGAAGGTATATTTGAATTCTTTCCAGATGGCCAGTAGCAAGTATTTGTGGTTCTTCTCTGATCTCACCAGCAGGTCGAACCTCAGCACTGTAGAGGCCACATCTTGAGAGAGCTGGATTTAGTTCTGGGCTCTCCAGAACAGGACTGATAGGGTGATACTAAAGAGAATCCAAAGGAGGGCCACAAATATATTAAAGTGATAGAGCTATCCATAACACAAATAGAAGATGAGAATTAGAGTGGAGATGAGAAAGCTCAAGGAAGGGGGATCTTACTTATGCACATAAATATCCCAAGAGAGGGAATGAAGGAGACCCAGGCTCTTCTGACTAATGCTTGGTGACAGAACAAAAGGCAACAGGCACGAACTGAAACACGGGAAATTTCAAACAAACACATGAAAATACTTCTTGATTGCGAAGGTCAAACAGGATGCCCAGTGAGGTTGCACAGATTCCATCTGTGGATTTATGCCAAACCCCTGGCAGTGGGCTTCATTAGGTGATCTGCAGAGGTTCCTACCAACCCAAACAACTCACTGATTCTGTTGTTCTATTTATAGGCAACTACACACAACAACACACAAGTAATTATATTAAAACAGCAAATTAGGCTACAGTGAGCTATAACACACGTCAATTACAACAAAGACTTCTTTTTATTCTATTAATACCATGGCCAGCCTCATTCATTATCCTAACCATGGAGGTGATGATATCATAATTGAATATATAAAAGATAACAATGGCCACAAAGCAAAAGATGGAAAAAAAAGTTCATTTCTTATGAGTAAGTTGAATGTTGGAGAAAGTACAGATGCAAGTACATTCACACATAGAGTGTATGAATGCAATTTTGTAGAGGTTTCCTCTATCCCTACTACCCCTTTACATGGTTCAAAGTAATAATGAGCCAATGTTTAGGAAAGTGTTGGAAAATGGTAAAAAAAAAAAAAAAAAAAAAAAAAAAAAGATAAAGAAGAAGAAAAACTATGTTTATTTAGTCTTATTAAAATCCAGAGGAGAGATTTCTTAGTTGGCACATTTCAGAAGTATTTCAAGCCTCACAGATAAAGTTTTAGAAGTGCACATCTGCACAATACTTAACTGCATGACAGATAAAGAAAACACAAACAACAGCTCTTCACAGTGAGCTCTAAGTAATTAATTAGCTCACATCTTTAATATAATTAGCCTCCTTCACATTATGGAGCAGTTGTACTGAGACCAATGAGTACAATTCCAGCCTAAAAGGAAAAGAACAATCACTCTGATAAGCCTTACTCTTCATAAGAGAAACACAGATAAGGAAAAGTACAACCTATCGCATCAAGGAACCCATAAATTTTTAGAGTCTGACTTAAAATTCTCCCTGTAGGTTCTACCAGCTCCTACATTTCAAATTCACACTTGCAGCTGTTCTCCTGTCTCTTTAGAAGACTTAGATTGCATTTTTATCATGTGAATGTAAAATCTGATTTACAGCTTGGGCAGCAAGGGAAAGTAATAAAACAAAGGAACACACTACATCAAATGGAGTGGCTGAGCACTGAAGATGGTCGGAACTGTGGCTGGATATATCTGAGATTTTGTATGACTAGACAAATACTCTATTTAACATAAATATTGTCTATGAATCAACAGTTCCACAGATGAAATTCTATGCTGTTTTTGACATAATTTAACACCGCCTCTTATTACTGTACCAAGCAAAAACAGCAGAGAGGTTCAGAAGTTGATTTAAGATTCCATGCAAATTTTACACTGTTGAACTGCATAAATCAACACGCCCCAGACTTTTCTGATCATGGACATACCCATTTTCAATTACAGTTTTACTAGTCAGAAGGGACAAGAAAATTCCACACCATTTCCATGACTAACACTTTCAAGCATGTGAATCTATAATAAAAGCTTTATGTTGTAGCAATTTTATTATAAAGCCACTTCAAAGCTGACCAGTTTCTTCTCTCAGGGAGAAGAGATACATCAAGTAAAACAGACGACTTGTTTAGATTACTGCTTATGGGCATACTTGCCCAAGTGGGCACTTGCTGAGTTATCACAGTAGTGGAAGTTCTTATTTATTTTCTGTCCTTAAACGTATACAGAAATACTGTGCATCTCAGACACCATATTGCAGTAAGAACAGATAAAGAATGACATGTAATGTCAACACCTTTCCATATGGTTTTTGCCAGAAAAAGACTTTATTTATATTTATGGAAAGTATACACAGACTAGATTATTCTTCAGCACTGGCGATCAACAAGGCTGAGAAAAGCTATGTGCTTTACTCGTCTTTCATCATAATTACTGGAAGAACTTGTTGACAATATGTAAGATAATAAGGTAACAAGGAGAATAAAAGCTATTATAGAAAGAGAAGATTTAAGGCATACCAAAAATGGGTTTCAGAAACCGAAATATGTAAACAAACAGGCAATGGTTAATCGAGATGACTGTTTTATACACTACTATCTTTTTGCACAGGTTAGTTTCAAAGCACAAAATTCAAATAAGTTAGAACTTCGGAAGATACTTTTTTTTTTAAATCAGATGAAATAACATAAAAACACATGAGTTCAAGTACACATGAAATACAAAACCAGAAATAGATTCTTTGCAGCAAGTTTTAAACACAACGAAAAAATCATCACACTTTTGAGAAAGTGTCAACCATGATTCCAGTGTGTTTTATAGTCTGGCTAGCAACATACTTGCAAACCAGGTAATTAAGTAGAAGATAACAAACTGAACTTACATGGATATCCTTTCCCAACCTTGACTAGTAAATTATCTCATAATACAAAATGTTTCGCACTCTTCAGAAATGAGGGTAAGGTGCAATTTGAAACATGTTTCTGTGGCTTTAGCAGTATGAACTAGATAGTTGAAATCCAAAAGAACTCTTATTTATGACTTACATTCAACCATGGAGTTAGAAAACATCATGAACTACAGCTGTTCACAGCAGTAAATATCAAACATCCAAAAACCTTCATTACATAAATGAAGACTGCTTTTCCTTCCATATCAAGGTTAATTTATCCGACAGAATGAATCCATACAATGAACCAACAGTGCAGAAGATTGCAGAAGTGTTGACATACACTACTGAATCACATCATAGCAGCATGAAACCAACAGCTGAAAGTGCTGAGGCATCTTTCAACTCAAGCCATTTTATGATTCTATGAAAAAGAAGAGCATTTCTATAAAAGACCAGTAGTACACTGGTTCTAGATTCAATTTTTTTTTTTTTTTTCTTGTACAGTGGTGAATAAAATGATACAGTTTCAAATTTTAACCAGTTGAAGCAATCAAAATAGGCAACACTTCAGAACACCAGTGGGCCAGTAACACGAAGTCAAGAGATCTAATTGCACACTTGTATCAGAAAACAGTTTTTAGAATGCCACTCTTGGAAACCAGAAGCAACGGATAATTAACCACTGAAATACCTTTCAATTTAACAGTAGATGTAATGAAGATTTTTCTCAATTTCAGTAAGTAGCTATGAAATAAAAATACAGCTCTGACTTGACAATCAAGATGATGAATTCCCCAATGCTGTACAAAGTTACATATTTAAAAATATCTAACTCATTTAGAATGGAAATTATCTTTTTTTAATTCCTTAATGAGAACCTTTGTAAATCTTAAACTCGGTGCTAGGTGTTAACTTATTTAAAAATACAACTTTAAGACCTGTGACAAAATAATCACACAGCTGGGCCAAATCTCCCAGTTTCAAACTCTCTTTACTACCTTTATCACCATGCACTGGTCTCTGACTAGCTACCATAATAAAGGATGAGACTTACAATTGGAAAATTATCTTTGTCATAATTAAATGTGGAATGGAATTTATCATGAATACAAAACACGAATTTCATTCATTTTTTCTGAAAACACCTACATGTTTCTTACATTTATTTTTCTATTTTAATACATGCATTTCATAGAGTTAATCAGGAAATAAGTAATGTAATAAGCTTTTCTTTGGAAAAGATTTTCATAGCAGGTCCTACGTTCTACTCTAACATTCTAACACAATATTAGAATGTGATGCCAAAGGTTTATTCCTCATGAGATGGGTTATTTTTTTCAGTTATGATTCAACAGCACAAAAAAAACAAAGTCAGGTAGAAACTGCAGCCAGTTCCTGAAATAATTACTGAGTCTCATTTGCTACCAAAAAAATTCTATGCCTGCATAAAATTGCTTCTTTGCAGTAGTGTGAACACCGAGAACATTTTTATTTTATTACTTTGTTACAGTTACAGTACAATACAATTAATAGCATAATTAAGAATTTCTTTTCTAGGTTACTGGTTCAGGTTTTTGAGACAATTTTTTTTAATTGTTGTTCTTCATGCAGTATTGTATTTCAGGAACATGAGGACTTTGAATTTTCTTCTATGCCAGACTTGAGAAATTGTTTTTCTTTCAAAATATCTTGGATCCCTAGAATATCAAAATACATCCCATACAAACTAGTACTGGTTCAAGTGCTGGCAGAATGAGTTATACTGCTGTTAGCCCTCCCTGATCAAACAGTGACATCTGAGAAATTTGGTATTGGTTTAGGAACTGGAAGCTTCTACATAAACGTAAAAAGCTAACTCTCAGTTTCAAATATTTAGGCATGTTGTTGAGGATTTTGCCACAAACATTTGCATCCTTTGCATCAATGGAAAGCATGCTTTTTCCTCTGTTAATATTTGTATACAAGCTCTGAAGCCAATGCACATGAAGTCTTTTACCTTTAAAAATTCTATAAAACACACTGAAAATCTCTACTCGTGTTAATCTGCAATCGCCCTGAGCCCAAGACAACACTCTTAGCAAATCACGTTTCTTTTTTTGTTTGTTTATGATTTTTTAATCAAAGAAAAACCCAAAGCTCTCTCTCACGCACACAAAAACAGTTACCTTAAAAGAGATTGTAAAAAATGCCCTTGTAAAAAAACGTTTGCTCTCTATGACAAGGCTGAATCTGAACTACAGCCAGCTGACTAGCTACAGGCTCTTGCTATAAGCTAGATTGAACTCTTCAGACAACACTCTGTCATGGGGGAGCACTGGTAGTTCCCACAGCCAAAATTCACTTTGGAGTTAGGCTCAACAGACCTAATTTATTTCAAATGTCAACTCCTGAAAACAGCTTTTAACCTACCCAGAAGACATTTTTGGTATCTTGACATTTTTTTCACTCTTTGGCATTACTTTAAGCATTGCTTCCCCACTTTGGATGTTGTCTGACAAGACTAGCATACAATAGTAATCAGACACCTCAGAACTCAGGGTAATAGAAAAGGAAAAATGTCTTCTAAAGATATAATGACAAAAAGATCTCCCTGTGAAATAATCAAAGATTTCCACATTATTTTTCCACGAGTTTTAGTTGTTAAATCACCTGCAGCCCAAAACTCATCCATCTGATAAGAAAATATGACCTTCCACTCTGTGCGACTTTCATCATCATGCTTTATGGATACTTTTATAGATTAAACAACTGAATCTTCCCATTTCATGTCAAATACGTCACATACATTCTAAGGAAAGAAGCAAACAGCACTGAGTCTTACTCAATTTTCTCTTTTCTCTTTCAGCCTTTGCCCCCTACATACCAGCAGGTTACCTGATTCTGATTCTCTACACATTTATTGAGCATTACAAGCCCAGTTGTCTCACCATTGGAATGCAGTCAGTCACAGTATAGTAAGTTAAATACCTGTGAAAGCACAGATCAGAACAAAGCTCCCTCTGAAAGCATCAACAGGGTTCTGACATCAGACAAGCATGCTCAGTAGCCACTTTTAGATTTCCTTTATAAATTTTCCTGTTACGAAACTTTATGTGACATGTATATTAAACTTTCTGTGATTAAAGTAACTGCAAAACATCTGTGTTGTGAAAAGCTGCAAACTAAGTGTAAACAAGCAGTGCTGTAGCTAACTAAGGTAGCTACATTGCAGAATTGGTCTTCTCCAGTAGTCTCCTACAGTTTTATCAGTTCCAACCAATTTCACTGTCAGTATTCACTGACAAAATTAATGAAAGTAGAACAGTCTCTAAAAACAGTTCAATATGTAGGCCATAACCTTATTTTTCCTTATATAACTAGGCTGTACACTGAGCTACAAAACCACCTTTATTTCACTGTTTAATGAGTTGACACCAGGCCTATTAGAACATAGAATTACAGAATGGTCTGGGTTGAAAAGGACCTCAAAGATCACCTAGTTTCAACCCCTCTGCCATGGACAGGGTTGCCAGTCACTAGACCAGGCTGCCCAGAGACACATCCAGCCTTACCTTGAATACCTCTAGGGATGGGGCATCCACAACCTCTCTAGGCAACCTGTTCCAGTGCATCACCAACTTCTGAGTGAAAACCTTCCTCTTAATATCTAACCTATATCTCCTCTGTCTTAAAGCCATTCTCCCTTGTCCTGTCACTATCAACCTATGCAAACAGTCATTCCTCCTCCTGTTTATACACTCCCTTCAAGTGCTGGAAGGCCGCAGCGAGGTCTCCCCAGAGCCATCTCTTCTCCAAGCTAAACAAGCCTGGTTCGCTAAACCTTTCTTAGTAGGAGAGGTGCTCCAGCCTTCTGATCATTTTAGTGGCCTTCCTCTGGACCTGTTCCAAGAGTTCTGCGTCTTTCTTGTGCTGGGGGCCTGGATGCAGTACTCCAGATGGGACCTCGTAAGAGCTGAGTAGAGGGGGACAATCACCTCCCTCCCATTGCTGGCCATCCCAGCCCAGGATACAGTTGGCCTTCTGGACTACATGCTGGCTCATGTCCAGCTTCTCGTCCACCAGGATGAGACATACATAGGAAATATATATAGGAATTTATACCTCTCCATGGATCTCTAACAAATCATTTGACAAATTAAGAATGTAAATAAAAAGAGCTCTTGTTATTAAAAATTAAAGTAATAATTAAAAAAATCCAGTGAGTGCAGTGCCTGTGTCTTTCCACTTGTTTCTTTTTTTAGGAGTTTACCACAAAGTCTTTATATGAACAAAATAATTCCATGGATACATGCAAACATACATCCAACTAGATTTACACTCTTAACTTCCTGTATTTGCATTTCAGAAAAGTATCTTGTATTGCCCTGTGCAACTGTATTAGAAAAAAATCATGAATACCAGGGTAATATTTGGCTGAAAAAAAAAAAAAATCACCAAAAAACCCCACACCTTAGACACTTCAACGGTTGTACCACCTGCAGGCCTAATCACGACTTCTGACAGTAACAACACACGTCTACAGATACTAGGAAAAACTTGCAAGAATATGAAAAAAAGAACAACTGCCAGCAGAGAGATTACTACTCAGGTTCACAACTCAATTCTGAGTCATGCTATAGTGTGCAATAGTTTTGACTTGACTAATGCTGCATCAGGCATTAATCAGCAAGATTTCTGGCTCATTATCTTCAGAGTTAATTTTAGTGAGTCCCACTTAGTAAGCAGGATTCGTTCCCCCATTCCTTAAGTTAAAATTAGGTGTTTAAAATAAAAACTAATTTCACACAGAGGTGTTACTGCCCACTTGCTCACAGGATAAAAATATATTGTTACGAGTAAGAAAACTTGCATTTGGGATCAAATACAGCATGAAAAGATGCAAAAGCGAAGGTCTAGAAAAAAAACATCTGTATCACTAAACCACTGGCATATCTTGCTAGTTTTCCATTCACCTTTTCACACTTCTAAAACTACACAGTTGTTACCAATATTTTTCTGGCTGACAGAGAGCTAAGTGCAAATGTTAGCATCCATGACCTGCCCCAGTTGCGCACTAACATCAACTTTATATTGCTGCCTTCTCAGACCATTAACAACATACACAGCCATTCCTGGCGCCAGCCAAAATGTCTAGTGCTAGACTACATCTTGCTTTTAAATGCAGCATATTTGACAGAGTGAAGTTAAGGAGAGGCTACAGGTGCAATTCTACAGCCAGACAGGAAAACATCAGAACTTTTTGCAGGATGTGGTAAAGAGGAGCTGAGGTAGCATTAAGCTGTAAGCTTTTCACCAAGGTCAGCTGTCATTAAGACAGCACTACAGACCAGATGATGAGAGAAAGAAGACACATAATCACATAGAAAGACACAGAATCACAGAATCGTAGGGGTTGGAAGGGACCTCTTAGAGATCATCGAGTCCAACCCCCCTGCCAAAGCAGGTTTCCCTACCCCACAAACACAAAAGCAATTATTACTGGAGATTGGCGATAGCCAATACAAATATATAGATATTTCTTATGGAACTAAAAAAGGAACAAAACTACTTCATTTTCTAAGATATCTTACATTTATGAAATATCCATAACATGAAAAATACTAGATCTGAAGAATTCTCACAGGACAGGTGGGGACATTTAACAAAACTATATCCTCGCAGGATAGGACATATTCCAGGAGTTGCCAGATTCATACAGGAAAGCAACTGATACGATGCTCTCACTGAGCTCAGTGACATTTAAAATTTGCTACACAAGCCAGAGAAGGTGCTGTGATTAAAGTCCATTAAGGAAACAGTTCGGGTAACCATATATTGGATCTGCCCAATTCTTTCCCTTCCTTGGCCATCTTATAGCTACAACAAGAAGACCCAGTGCTTCTGAGCTGAATACACACAAAACCTGCCCCTAAGAGTTCATTTGATGTCAGGTCCCACGCTCCTAGAGGAGAAAATCAGATTGTGGCTTAGCCCATTTGGATGTGTACCTAACCAATACTGATCAATAAATTCAAGTAAACTTCTCCTACACTACAAGTAAATATTGTTCTGCTGCAGTTGACTAAGGAAACACTGAATTCACCTTGCTTATCTGACTCCAGACCAGCGCCCTAGAGAGCAGGCTTTATCACTCCTCTCTGCTTTTTTAAAAACTAAAAATGCTTCACTGCTCATTTTGCAATGCCTACACATGAGAAAAAGGATTTTACAGAGATGTCATGGGAAGTAATTGTTTAATTTAGCTACTTTTCAATAACCATATTATAAGGTATTTGAAGGCCTAGTTCTGTCTAGAAGATCATAAATTACAGAAGAGAATATCAAAGGCATTTGAAAACAACATCACCACACTGCTAACTCTGCATCTTTAACCTCTCAAATTATAAAAAAGACAAGTAGTAACTAATAAACACCAGAGATATACTACCTTTTCTTTTTCCACTGTCAGCAATCGGTAATAATTTCAACTAGATGACACATTGGTTTAATGGAAAAGAAAGAAAAAAATAAGAGTGAAGTACTTACTTTCATAATTTCTGTCTGGGCAGGACACCATCTTATTTGATTTATTTTCCAGAAGGAAAATCTAAAATACTCTTTCTCTTAAAAAAAAATATATATATATATATATATATATACATTTTCGGGGGTGTATGGGTGAAAGAGAAGCTAGTCAATATTGTAGAAACAGCAGAAATGATAAAGTATTT
>VXAB01010290.1:11938-88101 GCA_013399175.1 Odontophorus gujanensis | reverse complement strand
CTGCTAACTCTGCATCTTTAACCTCTCAAATTATAAAAAAGACAAGTAGTAACTAATAAACACCAGAGATATACTACCTTTTCTTTTTCCACTGTCAGCAATCGGTAATAATTTCAACTAGATGACACATTGGTTTAATGGAAAAGAAAGAAAAAAATAAGAGTGAAGTACTTACTTTCATAATTTCTGTCTGGGCAGGACACCATCTTATTTGATTTATTTTCCAGAAGGAAAATCTAAAATACTCTTTCTCTTAAAAAAAAATATATATATATATATATATATATACATTTTCAGGGGTGTATGGGTGAAAGAGAAGGGTCTAGTCAATATTGTAGCAACAGCAGAAATGATACAGTATTTTTGCCGCTTCTAAGAAAAAGGTGTTTTCTTTTTTACTATTTTGAAGCAGCTGGCCAGAGATGGCAGTTGAACTCAATTACAACTCTGTCAGGTGCTATCTGATAAATTCTATACTGTATAAGAGAAGATAAATATAGTAGCTCATGCAAATCATAAAAGAAAGTAATCTCACCAAGCAGACAAACAAATACATCATATTATCCTTCCTGCAAAGGATTACAAGTAATGAAAAAGATAGTATCTTAGTTAATGTAATGCCCACATTGTTTTCTAAGTCCATTTATGGGAGACCTGTTTTTACCACACTGCTTAGCAACTGCTTCAGGGAGATGATAATAGAGTTTTTTGAGACTTCTCCCAGGGTTGAACAACGTGCAACATGTGTGCTACACATGTAGCGTTTACTTCAGATTATCAAATGCAGCTGCATCACATATTGGGAAAACACAAAATACCCCGAAGTGAAGCAGCAGACTCAGTACTTCAGGGTAGCTGCTGCATCCTTCTGTTTAGTGCCAGCTAGGCCCCAACTCACTGAGAAAATTACCACAGATTTGTATTTGCTGTTAGGCCATATTATAAATTAACGTTCTCAATCATTCTGGAATGTAGCATGATTTCTTTAAAAACTCAGAGAAGTCAGAAGAAGGTCTTTAAAGACTCTTCTAATTAAGAGGCTAATTTTATAATTAAGGTATTGTTTTATTTTATTTATTTATTTTTAAGCATATAAAGAAGCTTTTTCTCATCATTACTTTCTAGAACATTCTGTTTAGTTCATCTGAATAATTTCACTGCCTAAGGCTTCTCCTCAGACATGGCTTCACAGTCAAACAGATCTTTGGTCTTACTGGTAAACGGACTCCATCTTCTGTATCTAAGATGCCATAAATGCTCTGTTTTACCCTCACAAATTCTTTTTCTTTAGCTTCAGGGACTTCAAATGCTACAAATCGATTCTGTCTCTGCCATGAGAACAAGTAAGCACTATTTGCCCTTCCTGTGGCTCAAGTTCTTCAATTTTTCTGTTCAATAATGCTCTCATCTCCCCACAAACATTCCTAACTCTCCATGAAAAGACAGATTTCTGGGAGAAGACAGCTTGACTTCATAACCAGCGCAAAAGAAAACATATCCTCAAAGAGCAAGCCATTTAACCTTTAGGAACTTTAGGAAAGCAATTATAACCACTCTCTTCCCCCGTGATAAAAGCAAAGGAGGCCTGCCCAGTATTCATTTATGCTTAGAGAAGACACTATCATCCAAGGTGACAAGTAACAAACAGAATCCATATTATATTGTAACACTGGGAATTTTTTTGTTTTGTGATGTGACAAAGAATTGAAGTGCATAAAACTATTTTGATCATTTTGCCCACTTCATTGTTCAAATTTACTCATATATTTTTCAAGATTGTTCTTTTCCTATTTTCCTTTATGATGCATTATTTCAGAATGAAATCAGCCTTTTATCAATTTGGTTTTTTTTTAATATAAACAGAACATCATTTTATAACTTANTTTGTGATGTGACAAAGAATTGAAGTGCATAAAACTATTTTGATCATTTTGCCCACTTCATTGTTCAAATTTACTCATATATTTTTCAAGATTGTTCTTTTCCTATTTTCCTTTATGATGCATTATTTCAGAATGAAATCAGCCTTTTATCAATTTGTTTTTTTTTTTTAATATAAACAGAACATCATTTTATAACTTACTGTCTTTAGTACTGAAATTTTCCTCTGAAAATGGCTATATGTACATGCATAGCCTTCAAATAAGCAAAATAAATACTTATTACTTTCCTATGCCAAGAATATTAAAGCACAATGCTGAAGATTTAGACTTAAATTTTACATCTAGAAATCACTACATAACTCCACAGAACTCAGCAGGTCATTTTTGAAAATAGCAAATGAAAAAGTAAACAATAACCAAAAGTAAGGCTGCTGAACAGAATACAAAGGCAAAATTTAGGTTGAAAGAGACTTGTGACCTCCCTCTTGTTTAAAGAGACTGCAAAGTAGACAGAGCAGCCTAGGACTGCCAGACTCCAGGCTGCAGTGTTGACCTGGGTCATACCAAACCAGGTGTAGGACTTCGAGTGAGCTGCATGTGTGAGTAGTATTGAAAAAGAGTTTGAAGACAGACAGTCCTATTCTAAGGAATTTAATCCTATAACAGATGAGAAGTAGATGAGGCAGGATGAATAGCAACTTAAGGTAAGTAAATAAAAATTAGGACAAGTAGAAGATTTGAACAGGATTCTGAGGGAACATAAAGACGATAGAAAATTTGAGAATTCAGGGTTAAGGTGTGGTAGAGATAACAGAGATGCTAATCCAGACATGGGTGATAAATAAACCAAGAGTATTTCAGAGGGCTGCCTGGACATGAGGCATAAGAACAGAAGAAAGATTGAAAGCAAAATAAAATTATGTACAACCTTAGGCATGTAGTTCATCTCTTGATTCAAGCGTTTTATTTTTTTTTCCCATTTCTAAGATTTCAATTAGGCAACATCAAAGACACTACAAGACACACAAAAAGTCTTCAAAAGGAAAAGTAGTACTGTAGTCTGTCAGAGCTACCTGACAAGGGAAAGTTCAATAATCCTTTACTGCACTTGAGCAACAAGAAGTGAAAAATATAAGCTTAGAATATAAGTAATGTAAAGAAATAGGTATGTGCCTGAAAGGAAATCTCAAATTCATCATGCTAGGCTTTCAAAGACAAACTTTAAAGAAAATGGAGGGAGCTGAAAATACCTATTCATTCTGCTTGTGAGAAAAACGAATCTCTCATGCCTTCAGGCAGTAGAGAGTTATGTGGTCTTTTGAATGGAAAAAGTACAAACTGTAGAGGATCAGAATGAATAAATGTTAAGATGCCAGTCTGACAGGGCTTTTGGGAATCTACTCAATAACAATATTTTTGAGATGTTTCACATAGGAATGGTGTGTTTGTTATAGTTATTTACACCTCACAGAGTAAGCTAATAAAAATGAAAAGACGTGTTTATGCGTGAAGGAACAAAGACAGACCCAAAAGAAATATCTGCATGAGAACACATAAAAGGGGTACCAGTCACTTTAAGGTAAGCTGAAAAAGAGGAAACAAACAAACCAAAAATACTTGGAAACTTTTAACTAGACCAGATTGTAAAAAAAAAAAATGATTAATGTTTTCCACTTAGTATCTTTCAAGCATTGAAAGATTAGCTTGGTTAGTAGACTCTTTCTCTCAGTGTATGGAAAGACTTGAAATGCAGGATTCATTGAGTCCTTATTGCAAGAAGAAGCCTCTTTATCATGGAAAGGCAGAGGTAAGTAATCCCATGGAGGAAGTTTCCTACCATTGTGGCTGTTGCAGTTAGGGTGAGGGTAGCATCCGATATCTGAAAATGAGATTTAAAAAGAAAATGTCATGAGGAATCTCTGATGTCCACTCTGATGCAAAGACCCCTGTTTATTGGAGTAGAATAATGGAGTAGCTGCGGAGAAGCAACAGAAAGGGTCGGTATGAGGAAGTTAATATCAAAAGGCCTCATCTCCACTGCAAAAACCCTTCCTGTTCTATTTGAAGGAGTTCTAGTTTAAAAAAAAAAAGAATTTTGGCCTACACAGAGTGCACCATAAGGTTTTGATCCACACTGATAAGCAAATATATTTTGCCCTGATAAGCCAAAATTAAGCATCTGATAGCTATAATTCCCAGGATCTAATGTATTACTCATAGCATCCTAAAATGATTTGTAAATACTGATTATTCGGTCTAAGCTTGTAATCTTCAAGAGTAAGATACCTACTGAATAAGCAGCTTACAATATATAAAGTTGCTTATAATATATGCTGATTGAAAGAACATGTACAAAAAGCCAACAAGACCACATATCCTCTAAGATCAAATTAAGTTCCACATCTAACTCAAACCCAGAGAAAGAAAGAAATCAACTTCATAATGTGACAAACTGTAAAATTAACTATATATTCTTAGAAAAAGAAAAAAGATAAGGAGGCATCAAGAAGCTGACTCTAATTGACACCCTTAGTTCAATAATCTGCAATAATACTTCAAGAGCACAAAAAAATAACAGGTTTAACCATGTTCTTTTTGTGCATCATATCCAAAAAGAAAAAAAAAAAAAAAAAGTCTTCAATCTCTTCCTTAAATGACACTTCTACTACTTTATTGAATTCTTTATTTCATATCTTTTATCCTTTCCTTTCTGCTTTTTTTAATCAATTGCTAAAATTACTCAGCAAAATTGCACATCACCTATACAGAACCTCCTTTCACTGCATGAGATACATGGGAGACAATAACTTAAAAGGCCAGTCATTACAGGGAGTTCATAAGCTATGTTTTTCTGCATACAAAATATGTTCAACGGACATATAGCAAGGATAGGGCAAAACTGCATTCAAACTATTTATTTAAAATATGTTTCTTCAGCTGATTGAAGTTCATCTTTGTTCTAAATACAACATTCTCCAATGCATGGTATATTAAGGGCTTCACTAAAACGAAACAACAAACTTGGACTTTTAATATACCTACAGCTAAAACAGTAACTGAAGTAAAAATGTAGAATGGGCAGTAGTTAATACACAAACATAAGAAAATACAAAAACATGGACAAAGCCATGGAGAACTAGAAGGCAAAACCTCTGCAAGACCAATGATTGCTCCATCCTAAGCAGCACTGGAGGCCAAGGCTCCCCCACCTGAGAGTGGTAATGTTGGGCATGCTGGGTCTCAACAGGAATATATATCTCAGCAAGCACTGTAATGTTCTAGCTAGGAGAAGGTGAGCCTTATTAGTCAATAAGTAACTGATGAATATACATAAAATCCTGTTTTCAAGTCCCAGGGGATGGTAACAGGTATTCAAATAAAAATGACACAGCAGAGGAAGGGTTACAGAAAGTAAAAATACAGTTTGATTAACTACCTATCAGTTTAGGTTTGCTGATACTGAAGTTTTTAAATTAAGAAAGTGAAGATGGCCTTCAGGTTTCATAAAGCATAAACAACTTTGCTAGAGAGGGAAATCACTTCTAATTTTTTAGGTTTAAATGTTGCTAAAATGTAAGCTGCTTGTGTAACAACATTGGGAGGTGATAGAGAAGAGCAAAACATTTACCTTCAGGACTAATGCTCTACATGGACACTTCAGGAATGTCATTATCAAAAGCTCTGGTGATGCAACAAGATCACCAGCAATCAACAAAGATTCGCTAGACAGGCTGAAAGGCTTAAGACAGCATCTACAAACCAGTTTGTATGGAATTTAGTTTCTAGTTCTTCTTTTCCTCATCACAATGTCAAGGATCCTCAGCAGACAAAAGCCAATTCTATTTAAGAGCTCAAGTATTTAGATTATAGATGCCACCAACATTCCTGGATATTTATTATTATTTTCCAAAAGGCATAAGCCTGAATCTTCAAGTTTCAAATTTGGATGGAGTTACATATCAAAACACGTTATTTTGTGAACTTTAATTTTAATGAACAAAATAAAGTCACAAACAAAATATTTACAAGCTTTATTTATATGCAGGATTCCTTTGATAATACCACTTTTCTTTCACATGGTCTGAAATACAAATACACAGCATGAGAAATATCCATGATTTTGGTCTTTTACAAAGTTAGGAAAAATAATATCTTATTTATAAAAGCAAATTTAAAGCTATGTGTTGCAAGGAAGTACATGCACACAAGTCACACGTTGCATAACACATCTATTAAAACAAGCCACGTGTACAGGGATGATCTTCAGTTCTGTTCTGCAGGGTAGTCACAACACATTAAAATATAATAAGCTCCAAAATGAATAGAGCAAGTGCTCATTATAAAGTAATGAGCACTAATTATCACACAATGGTTGTGTGGAGTAAACTCACTGCACTTCAAGAACATGATTCCTTTTTACTTTTAACATACATGGGGGTCCTCCAGTCTCAGTGCAGAGCTAGGAAACAGGCAGAGATCTCCAGGTGTCGTAATATATCCAAACAAATGCTACTGTAATGTGGTAACACAAACCAGACTGACTTCTGTAACACAGTGGGCATTAGCAGTTTTGGGAAATCAGTTCTTGCCCAACTTTATATAGTCTGAAACAGGCTTAAGCTTATTGGTTTTCAAGTCACAATACAAGGCTTACAAAGACAACAAAGTTTTTCCTGTTGGAATTGACTGAGAAAGATTTACAAACCTGCTGAATATGTTTCTAGAAGGCTTCTTTTCAAAGGCAGGTAAAAAGAGACATGCCTACAGTCATCTTTTTCACTCATCTGCCACACAGCCAAAGAAAAAATTACCTAAACAAAGGGGCCTTGTCTATCCTTGCATATATACAGCCTGTTGCTTCCCTCATTTTCACTGCATTAGACACAGAATTTGCCAAATCTTCATATAAAATGATATCTTGCAGAAAATAAAGCCAGGAGAAAAAAAATCTATAAAAAAGCAGCAACTTGTTGGATGAGTCACCTTAAATTTTCCACAACGCTATCTTAGTTCTCTAGATCCTGCTTCTCCAATGAAACACATGCAGCTATAGCCACCTAATTAAGAGGCCAAGAGGTCTCCTACATTATTTTTATCACCTCTAGTGTAAAACATGGTTAGTAATTGCGTGCAGCATTTTGGCTGGACTTGAGGAACACAAAGTCCTTCTTCAATCCTATATCCATTCATCAGGATCATTCCTGCTCCACCAAGAACAGTCCTATCCTAGCAGTGAACCATGATGTGGCAGCCTGCCACAGGATCCACTCCCCACACACAACACACAAAGCCTCTCCCCATGCTGATGTCCTGCTCAGACAGCACTGGGTCAGAGGCTGCTGCTGCTGAAGGCCATCCCATCTGTTGAGGGCAGAGGAGGGCAGGGCTGCCTCCTGCTGCCCATACCATGCCCTGCGGCAGCCCTGGGCACCCCACAACCATCAAACATATCATAGCTGACTTGAGAATACGCAGAGAAGCAAATAAATCCAGCTTGTGTAGGAAACACTACACCTAGCATGAATCAATTGTACCGTGAACACTTTATGGACTTTATCTGATAGTGAGAAGTTCAACCAGCTAGAAATGTTGAGTATCACTTGAAAACATGTATTTGCTTACAGACTGCCTTACTGCTTCCCAGAATCATTTAGAAATGTTTCTAATGAGAAGCTCCACTGGATTTCAAAACAAAACAAATGAGTATAGCAACAAACCCTACAGTTCTTCAGCAGTTTCCTCAAAGCAGTCCTAGGTGCTTCACAATTTAAAAACAAACAAACAAACAAACAATTCAGACAAACAAACAAAAAAAACAACAACGAAAAAGAATAAAACAACTAATGACCAAGCAAAAGCCACACTGCAAAACGAACTTATCATTTTATACTTTCTGTCATGCAAATACAAAAATATTTAAGATCTCTCTAGGCTGAACAGGCAAGATAGTAACTCTAAGCTCAAATTCCCTAATACGAATGCAAGAAATCATGCTCTAATGAATGGCAAATACATAATAAATATTCTTCATCACCAAAGTGTGTGGAAATTGCATACAATAAACGATGTGTAGCATTTTTTTATGACTCCAGAAGGAAGGCTTATTATTTATTAGAAAGAACAAAATGTAAAACATAAAAGAAATAGGGATTGAGGACTGTAATCCAGATGTAAATTAGTTTCCTTTTTATTTTTAAATATTGGCAGTTCCCATAGGCAGTTAATAGCTGCCATGCTACGATGCTGCTCATATGCCCTAGTTTTATTTCAACTCTCTTGAAAGCCAACATTTTACACTTGGAAGAGTCAGCAGTTCCCTGGTGCTAATACTATATATCAGCATTAAAAATACCTTCTTACAGCCAAATGAAATCTTTCTCACTACCGAAAAAAACTAAAGGAGCTAGTTCTCTTTTAGCTGAGACGTTTTTCCCCTCAAATATATGCAATAACATGTATATGCACTCCATCACCCCCAGAATTAACAGCCAAGATTTCTCCATCCTGCCACCATTACAGAACTATTAAAATTGCTGTTAATTGTAGAAAGGCTCTCTACTAAAGGAACACTTCTACTGGGGCAAGGTCTCAGACTCGGTTCTGAATATCTTAAACGCATGCCAGACTACTATGGAGATGGTCTCCATGTTGCTAATGTTTTGTTTTGCTTTTAGTTTTTTCTTCTATCAGTTTGAATATGACTAATAGCACAACATATCAGAGAGTTTATAACCAAATCCTAGCCAGATAACTACTCACCCAAATTCCAAATGTTACCTTAAGCCTCATTCTAACAACTACCCTAGAAAGAAAGGAAAGAACAAAACACTTAAATGTAATCAAGGCATATATTGATAGCAAAGGGCATTTGATAATCTCTTGGACAACAAGATTCTCATTCATAGCTCTCCCACCCTACAAAATGTGAATTAAACAGAATTCAAATTCAGATGTAAAACTAACTCTTGTGCAACTATGTATGTTAGATTAAGTGATCTAATCATAGAATATTATTCAAAATAAATCATTTAATGTAATTATGGAAATGCACGTTTCCATCTGTGAAAACAAGCAGATGGGTCAAAGAATAGCTCATCATAGATAATGTGATCAGGACCTTTTATATGCTTTTAAACAATACCAAGCTGTTTCGTTTTGTTTGTATTTTTAGAGAAAAAAAGCTGATGTTCATTCCTCTGTGTCCTCTCAAAGAACACGGAGGTGTTTGCATACCCATACATGAATCCATAAATGTGGGTGTAAGGACTCAATAACTATTAATACAGAGCAGCATGCACTGTGAAATACCAGAAAAGGTAGTCAACAAAACAGCAAACTGTTTGTTTCCAACAGGAATAATGCAAGAGGAGAAGACATGATGGGCAGGCAGCATTTATACCCCCCACACCTAGATATGTACTTTGGTTCAAGCTACCTGTTAACACCAGCAGAGAAGGCAGGCTTCTCCACACAAGCCCAAACACCCAAGAATAAAACCCCACCACAAACCATGCAGAACCTGAAACTAATTTGCAATGTTAGGTCCACTGTACCCTGTGAAGGGAGAGCTGGAGGAGGACATAGCAGACAAGTTCTGCCTCTGGCAGTCCTACTGAGGAGCAGCAGGCGTCGCCATTGGCCTCCCTGCATCAACACAACGTGGCTGAATGCTCTTGGAAACTACTCTCAGGGTTTCATCTCATAGCCTATATAGTACTACACATTTGGATAAAATTGCTGTATATCGCAGACTATGCCCATCTTTGTGAGCGTCAAACAACAATCCATTTTGTATCACAAACTGCCTGGCTAACTAGCCCCTATTACTTAAACTACCATCATAAAAGAATAAAACAATACCTTTTCTTGACTCATTACTACTTTAATTATCTTACAAGCATACAAGCTCTAAACCAACCACAGTGAGTTTTAAAATAGAAGATATCTCAACACCAAACAAAAAATTTCACCAACCCCTACAGTCCCAAGGTAGAAATGCAACCAGAACCCGAGCTGGTTTGAGTACTTTTAATACAACACTGCATAAACATCCTTTAAAATTGCTCGTGTAAGCACTAATTAAATTGTACTGAAACTTAAGCAAAGTGGAGTCAGGATGGGAAATATATCTGTGACCTAAATATATACCACCTTGCAAGATTATTTGTTTAAAAGAAGCAAGCAGGTAACAAAAGAATGAGGAGTCAGGGTTTAATGTAAAAAGAAAAAAAAAGTCACCAGAAAAAAAAAAAAAGCAAACAACTCAGGAAGCTGCTAAATATATTTTCATTATACAAGAACTGCAGATGTGCAAACATCACCAAATTGTTTATCCCTTATATACAGAGCCAAAAAAAATAATGGTACGCTGTTTAAAGCATCTCAACATCAGCAGTTTGTCTCTGGTTTTGGACGAAAAATAGTACTTATTCTGTCAGCCCTCCTTCTTCCTTAAGGGAGACATGCTTTTTTGGCTCCCACTTGAGGAGCTTCTTAAAAATTCTATGTCAGTTCCTGAATTGAACTTCTGAATTCCATGTAACTTCTTTAGCTGGAAATGGAAGGCAAAACTGTGTTTATAATGGAAACTGACTTAAAGAGTAATGAACACATCAACACTGCAGCATTAGATATGCAGTGTTCCTTTAAAGCAATATTGCTCAGTGTTTGTTCTGTAGTTATCATGTCAGCATTCATTTTACACATTTCTGAGTACTGTTCATTCTATACATTACTGAGTGCTTCAGGGACTTATCTAAGACTGCCTATCAGGTAAGTCATGATACCAAAGAAGCACATTCTGATTTATCACTAGGCTATGCTCTCTTCAAACTAGCACACTGCTGACCAAGAAAAAGGTTTCCTACTGTAATCTCAGAACAAATACTAGCGAGACTTATGTGCTGGATTACATAAATCTTTATAGGCAATTTTGAGTTTTCCACATTATTTATGCTTATGACCTTTGCATATAAACTTCTTTCCTCTGGAAGAAGATGAACTGAATCTCCTCTATGAACAGAATCAATTTACATTGATTTTTTTCTTCCCTTGTGTGTTTCCTCCCTTTCTGTCATACCAGCTGCCACCTTTATTTTACATTGTCTACAAGCAAGCTGTGACACAATGGGTCACGATGTCCAATTTAGCTCAGGCCCGCATTTCAGGCAGATCTTCCAGAGCTAACTAGCTGTTATCTGTCTGAGCAGGAGCTCATGTTCATCTGCATGGAAAAGATGACTCACTGGTATTTAGCTGGTTTGATTCAATCTGATAGCATTGATAATTTTCAGCACTACTTGCTGTAACAGAACTGTAGTTCTTAACTGGAGCAGGAGCTTCTAGACACAGCACAATATCTTTCATACCCTTCAAACTGCATTTATCAGATTGAGATCTCAGTTGAAGTCTTCCCTACAATCATGTTTAGAACTAACAACTCACATTTCAAAGGTGTTTATTTCTAGATGCTGGCAAATTCCAAGTTGTTATCAAAAACAGTAAATAAAGCAGAGTTCAGAGACAAAATGATTGTTTTTAAATGATTTTGTAATTTCTTTCAGACTTTCACAAACACTGTTTCCTGAAGGTTATAATCTACGTGTTATGCATCACAGGGATGTCAGTACTGGTGCAAGAACAGCTGTATCGCTGGCACACATACACACACACACTCACACAGTTTGGATGTTCAAGACACTTCTCCCAGGTTGTTTTATAACACTGCTTGTGTTCACCAGAACTGGTTCCTAAGTCCTAGCACAGTGTGCACGAACAGAGGCAATGAGTTAGAGTCTCTGCATTGCAGGGCAAAAGCACTATACAACAATATTTAGGAAGCAAAGAATTAAACTGCCTTGGGAATTAAACTGGCTAAAGTATAAAAACTTCTGCTGGTGTTTTATCTTGCTAGCAGGGTCAGCACAATGATCCTGGCAAAGCTTTATGGGATTCATAGTACAGACAAGTGGACAGAATTTAATTTTGAACCTCATCTGGAAATGGTTCAGTCAGCAACACAGTGCCCCCTAAGCCATGCTTATGTACTGGATCGACTCCTTGTAAAAGGCAAGAGTGCTGTCTGAGACACTGCCTTTTCTAGAGGGAGCACAAAAGAGAGTGGGTTAGAGTTTGGGGTTTTGTTGTTGTTGTTGTTGTTTTGCTTTTTTTTCCCCCTGCTTGTTTGTATTTCAGGTAGAAATGAAATAGAATTGTCTATTAGATCCCTTAGGTAGGATTACTAGTAATTTTAACTAGATACAGAAGAAAACTATTGTACTGCTTCCATAGGTCCACATCTAAAAAAAGAGCAATGCCTGGTTTTGCATTAGCTAGCTATAATTTAAAAAGTCTTCTTTAGAAAAGTCTGAAATGAAATATGCTGCAATGGGCAGTGAACTAGTCAGGGAAGCCTTAGGGTTATTTCCATAAATCAGACTCCTTACCTATAAAGCTGAGCAAAACACCACACATATGTTAAACTTCGAAGTAATATTTCCCTGAAGGTAAACATTTACTATTATCCAGGAGGAGCACAACTACTGCAGAAGGACAGCTTCAGTGTTTTCACACAACTGTATGTGATTGACTGCAGCACAGGAGTAAAGCTCTGGAAACACAGGAGCTATGGTCAGTGCCTTGGAATGAAAAATAAAAGGTGATTTTATCATCTGTGCTAACCTGAAGTCATAATTTTACTTGTGCTCTCCATCATAGTTCATTTGATCATGAAAAACTAATGGGGTATCGATGCTCGTGAAATTGGTTTTCTCCTAAGCCCTAATTTGAATGATGAACTACGTTAAAACATAAGAAACACTCAAACTGCTTTACAACGACCAGCTCACAAAAATACATACAGGGGGATACATTTGCCACATCTCATTGGCTTCTGTACCCTCTCCACTCTGTATCTGGCTACGCACGTACATAACACAGACTCTCACGCACACATACACACACACACACAGATGTACAGGACTACTTTGGCTTCAAAGATTCATGCTATCCACACTGAGCTTGTGGAAGGCTCCTGGCTTGCAGAAACACTCGGTTCCACACCACTGGCAGTGCAATTGGGGAAAACGTAGGGTGAACAAAAGGCACACGGTGGTTTCTGCTCGCTAATAAGGATACCATGGGGGTGGACTGAGAGGAGAAGAGGAGATTCATTTCTGGCTGTGCGTTATTTACAGTGCCCTTTACACAAAGTAAAGTTGGGTCACTGCTTAAGCTTTAACAAACAGCTCAAGGTACAGACATTCTTGCTGCAATTTCAGCCCTTGGTTATCACACAGCATTACAGATATGGGAGTGAAAAGGAAAAAAAAATAATAATAACCGAAATTGCTATTCACAGATCAAGTTCTTCACGTACAGTCTCACATAACATGCTATCTGAGCAGCAAGGCACGCAGATGTGAGTTGAGCTAAAGAATCTGCCCGCGATCGCCATTCAATCCCATCTGCCCATCACCCCTGAAGTTAAACGGCAGAACGGCAGGTACTACGGGCACGGGCACACACACACACACACACATACACCACGGCTTCCTCCCTCTACCTGTATTTCGACAGCTCCCCTTCCAGTCGCCTCGGAGAAACGCGATTCTAACACGCCACAGGGCTAAAGCGCGCGTAGCGGCGGTAACTTCAAGACAAGACACACCGCAGAGGTCGCGGACCCGCCGCGATAGCGCTCCCGCACCGCACGCTTTGCGCTGCCGCGCAGCCCGCCGCCTCCGCACCCCGCAGCCCTCCCCGCCGCAGGCCGCCCGCCCTCGCTCTCTCCCACCCCGTTCCGCTCCGCTCCGCCGTCCCTGCCCGCCGCACATACCGGTACGAGGGGCGCAGCGCCGCGCGGCTTCACCCGGCATCGGCGTAGGTGCCCGGAGCGAAGCACCCTTCGTGCCGGAACGCCGAGCCCACGCAGGGTGGGGAGGGCCGGGCCGGCAGATGGGGCGGGAGTGCACGGAGGGAGCGCGCGGCTCGGCCCCGGCGTGGCAATAAATCCTCGTATTTCTGTGCAAAGCCGTCACAGACTGCTAAGCGTTCGGCTGCCGCCTCGTCCGTCAGCGAGCCACGTTGCCTCGCTGGCTGCGGGACTCGGGGGGAGGGATGTCCTCTAACCCTCGCTCCAGCCCCTCTGGGGCTCGGAGGTTCCCTCTCATCCTCCTTCCAGGTCAGCTCCACGCGTGTCGGGGTTCCCTGTCTTTCAGCACTCACATCGCTGCGCTGTAAGCTGGCAAATAATTCGTGTCCTTTTGGGCTGGGCTGTCTGAGGCAAAAGTCACTCCAGAATCTGGAGCTCGTGTAACAGCTTTACTCCAAACCTACCTTTTTTGGAATTAAGATTAATGGCATTCTCCTGATTGAGGTTTTCAGGCGTGGAGTAAACACGTGTCAGACCCTGCTTATCCAACCTACTAAGACTAGTGCATTGAAAACATAATTAACATGTAAGAAAAAGCCCTGGCACGGTCCCCCCTGGCAGAGAAGAGTCCTGCTTCCAGCCAGCAGGACGAGCGCTCTGGGCGTGCTCAGCTGCCACAGCCCTGGCAGAGAGAAAGGTCACCAAAATCAGCAGGGGAAAGGAGCATCCCGAGTGCAAACGGACAGCACCCGAAGTGTGAACGATCGGGACAGCAGAAGGGCTGAAAAGAGCACTTCTATCATGTGAAATAACTGAAACAAAAACTGTTACACCAGATCAGATGGAAAGCACAACGCTGTTCCCTCAAATCAAAGATGGGATAAAATCCACTGCTGGATTTCGGGAACTTTTCAAACAAAAGCACTCTTAACTGCCCAGCGCTATATACATTGAACATCATTTTGCAAGCAGGGCTGGGACTGATGGCAAGAGGCAGACAGGTGTTTGAATGGGGAGAGGTAAGCCCCGAGAAGAAGCAGAAAAGAAACTGTTTCCATTTGCTATTTATACATCCTCTGGCTTGCAACTGCAGCATGTATGAATCAATGCTTTAATACACAGTCTTCAGAATGTTCTCTCTTGTGTCACTTCTTTTTGATTTTGCATAGCTCCCAGCTCAGATCTCGTGATCTGGTGAATGGGTTGCCTTCATCCAAATGCTCATTCTGTGTTACTTCGCAATGAGGGAAGCAACTTTCACATCTCCTTGCCAGGGAGGTGGTTAGGTTAGTAGCACTGAAGGAAAAGGGTGGAACAATGACAACGCTGTTAAAGTCCATACAATTTAACTTGAATTCCCCCCACGGCACCCTCCAAAAATGCTCTCCTCACTGCCTCAAGTGACACAGGGAAAACTGGAACCTTTCAGCCTACCGGCCACTTGGTGACACGCCATTGTCATGGAACAACTGAAGGTGAGGGATGAAAACAAAACATTTTGTTTTAGGTCTTTTTCAGCTAATAAATAAATATGAATATGCACCGGATAGTCAGACATAACTCACAACTTATTTGTTTCTGCAATAAGCAGTATGACAAGCAGAGGGAAGTCTTGATGCTTCAGAAAAGCTCTTAGAAGGTGAGAATCTACGCAGTTCTTTCTTCTTGTGTATGTGTATATGTATGTGTAATAAACATGTACAGATGCATTCATATCTAGGTATTTCAAAGATTTCTCTCAGGTAGGAGCAAAGAACATCAGCATAAAGAGATTATGAGCAGTACTGCAGGGTAATTTGATACAAAATGGCCAGAGATGTTCTTAACAGCTTAAAATTTCTGTGCCATTTCAAGCAAGCAGCTGCCACTTCCAAAAAAAATTACTCTTAGTGAACTCTGACACTTCTCTCAAGCCAATATTTTAAGACTAAATATTAAGGTTTGGTGTTATTAATGTTAGACCACTTATTTTACTGGTACAAATGTTAACAGAGTCTAAATTTGTCATGGGAAAAATGCCTTGTGAACTGCAAAATGAAGTTATTGTTTGGAGCTGAACCAGTAATGCTGAAAAAATTCTGGGGGAATTTGAGTATAGTGCATCCAACACTATACAACAACAAGACAGTGGAGTCACAATTTCATTCACAGAGCAAAACAAAAACTTTTGTACACTGCAGTCAGGAAGTTCCTTCCCCACAGCTGAGAGCTCGTGGCAGTAGTTACAGAGGTGGGTGAGTGGGTGGTGAGGAAAGTGGGTAATTTCATACCTTCAAGCATGTGGGTTTTTGCATGTTTTGGAACAATAAAGAAATGTAGATGAACTAGTTATGAAGTAGAACTTACAGCTGTACCATGAACTAATAAATTTCTACAGATTAAATTAAAAAAAAAAAAAAAAAGAGCTTTTGGAGCTGTTTATCTATGTTAGATAAGAAGCTCCAGTTAATCATTTATAGGATATGCCTGCAAAACCAATCTCTCTTTGTTGGTGGCTTAATATGCTAAACGAGTATTGATCATCCTGCAGGTAACTGCTAAAAACTGATCATTCAGCTAACATTCAACCAGTTATATAAAGACTCGGTGGTTCATTAATAAATCAGGTAATAAAAAAATCCCAGTCATGTATAGATTACAAATTTCCTGTTCCCTAGGTACATTAAGAATGTTCAGATCATATTGCAATTATATTACTAAGTTCAGCCCTACTCTTTCTCTTAGGCACATGTGCTCTAATAGCTGCGGTCAAGAAAAAAAACAGCACAGCTTCTGCCAAGAACCTCCCCTCACACACCCAGAACAGTTATACCAATAGTTCTCTTGTTCTAAGGCATCAGGAATACCCCTGCTAACTCCAACCCCAGCAGAAACTTTCCAGTCCTACAAAAGCAATTACATACTTCTTCCCTTTTTCCTACAATGAAAGGGCTAAAAAAAGAAATATTCTCCCAGTGCATGCCATCAACTTATAATGCATGCAAAGGAATAGCACCGCCCCTGAAAACAAATATCAGTTACTACTGGCTGTGTAATAGCTTGTTGTATTTTCTTTTTGATTAAATTACATCATTATTTTTGTTCTCAGCTGCAGTGCGTAAGAATCAGTCACAACAATATGTCTGAAAACAGTGACACTTCCTCACATCACTATTTCTCTTCCTATTTAATAAACACTTCTGATTCAAACAGAGCTACTAATAGATATTCTTACGAGTATACTGCACGAAGAGAGGAATTTTCTCAAAAGTTTGCATGTGCTTTACTATGATAGGTCTCAAGAAACGACAACCTAAAACACTCAATAACGGCAGTTAACAATTGGTTTTAAAGAGCATAAAAGCAAAAGTTGTCAAGGAAGATAACATAAATTATTGTGTATCTTTTGATGATGTCTCACAATCTAACGATAACTGACTTGTCATATGTAAAAGAGGACCTAAGTAATAAAGGATAAAAATACTGCAAACAAAACTAAATTTGAAATCAAACAGAATATTGTTGCTTTTCTATCTTTGTATTTCTTAACAAAATCTGTGTCCAAATTGATCGCAGCAGTCAACATTTTCATTTTCATGCGAACATTGTTTTCTGATATAAACTGATGAGATAGAAATTTTTAACTTTGTTGAGTGGGTGAAGACAAAACTGAGCCATCTTCATGCTCTGTAGAGATCTCAGATCATGCCTGCTGCATATTATGACTTGATTTTTTAATCTGGTAATGTGCACAAGTGTTCAGAGGGAATAGGGCTAAAACAATTCCATTTGTCTACAGTCTCTGAATATTCTTTAAGCCATATATATCCTTTGTAACATTAAAATAGCTGATAAGGAAAAGTATATTTTTTAACCCAGGTTAGCAAATGCTACACTAAACTAATCACAGAGGGAATGGCAATGCTGCTGATACTGCCTTGGCTCCTTCTACACTAAGCATCACTGGAGTATTTTCTAATAAAACAACAACAGCTGTTCCTAGATATATGATGCCAATAACGGTTGCCAGTCACAGAAAACTTACAATAATACAGTCATTTGCCTTTAGTATTTCATGAAATGACAGGTAAAACGTACTGACAGAACTTGGAGGAAACAACATAATACCTGGCATTTTCCTACCTGTTACCATAAAATTCTGAGCTAATCAGTCCCTCTCCAAATGCAGAAAAGCACAGATGGTACATAAAGGGCATCAGGAACAGTGCAGTGATTCAGCCCCAAGTCTCAGCCTCATAACACCATGGGAAGTAGAAGAAAGAAGACTCAGCTAAGACATTGAAATGATTGACTCAGACATCAGTAGACCTTTCTGCCCATCATATTGAATTTCAACTAATGTATATACAGTGGACACCATTCAATCACCAAACTCACTTAATTGGGATGTTTCCCAGGAAACCAGTATAGCAATATAACTTGGTAACCGCACATTCAGCAATGACCACAGTGAAATGGGATGCTCCCTGATAACTATATGGGGTTTATATGCAACAGGCAACATTTTCGTAAATTTAAACCTGCTAAGAAAACCATTCTTTAGTCTTTTGAAACTAATAAAGGCAAAAATAATCATTTTTCCCTCACAGGCTGACATTAAATCCTCACAGATTAATTTTCTTTCTAGACTGGGGCAAATGGTAAACTTAGACACCTTATTTTTTACACAGTGTATGAGCTGATTACAAGCATGTCTGATTTCAAGTTATGAATATTATATTTGGTTGAACTTTGTGGCTTTTACAACCATCCTTCCCAGCCATAATAGGATCTCTAATAAATTTTTTCTTAAAGGTAGGAAAATACATATAGGCAAAATCTGGGACAACCTGAAGACAGATCTTCTTGATATCATTCTAAATTATTTCTGGGACATTCTTATCGTTATTGCAATAAAAAAAATTCTTCTCATACACTCCACATTCAGTAGGCTCAGAGCAGATAAAAAGGAGAATTCTAAAATCAGAACTCCAAAAATGAGAACTATAAAATGTTACAAGTTGATGGTGTGATTACTGTTGGAGTGAGAATATCCTTTCCAGTAAAACCAAAATTCTGAAATACACAGGAGCTGAGTAAAGGAGAAGTGGATTTTTTTGTTATTTTTATTTTTTTTTTTATGTAGAAGCTTCTATAGGATGTTGGAGTCCTCACTTGGTTTATTTTGTTCCTCTTCTTGCAAATATGAAAATGCAGTCTGATTTTCTTTGCTAAACAACTTACAGGATCAATAACTACAAAATGTAAAACACATTCACAGGATCACTGAGATCAGAAAGAACCTTTGGTGATCATCTAGTCCAATAACCATAGCTCAGTGCCATGTCCAGCACAACTCTGAATGCCACCAAGGATAGAGACTCCATAACCTTGCTGAGTAACCTGTTCCAGTACTTGAGAACCCTCCTGCTGACAGAGTTTTTATTGTGCTTAAACAAAACAGTTGGTGCTTATTGCTTCATGCCTCGTCCATGTGCACATTTTCCACCCTTCATCAGGTATTCATTACTGGCAATACTCCCCTAGAATCTTCTCCAGGCCAAACTGTACCATATCTGCCATCTCTGCTTTGCCTGACATGATGTATGCTTTCATCCCCTAATCTCCTTTATGGCCTTCAGTGGACCTTTTCCAGTATGCCCATGACTCACTTGCACTGGGGAACACGGAACTGGACTCAGCATTCCAAATGAATATCACTATGGCTGAAGCAATGGATGACCTTTGACCTGCTGATGATGCTCCTTCCAAAACAAGTCAGGGTGCTCTTGGCCTTCTTTTCTACAAGGGGACAAATTTGCACTATATTTGTAGTGATTTTACTTTGTGATTATATTGAGCTGTGATATAGGACCGGGGCTGGATTTTGAAAACCACTGAGCTCTTTTGCAGAGATCTCAGTTGCCAAATCATCACAGCTTGCGGGACAACTGTATTTAGTACAGGGTTGTAGAGTCAATTAGTATCTAATCCCAGTGCTTCCATTAACTAGATTAACCTAGTTTCTGATTAGAGCATGAGAAAGAATAAATCCAAGCAGATTTCTGATAAAGGAATTAAGAGGAAGAAAAACAAAAGACAAACTTATTGGACACTTCCACTGTCTAAAAGCTGAGGTTTGCAGCATTTTCATTTAGAAGTGTCCATCAACAAAACAAAATTGAAGCATATTCTTCAGAGGTAGTCTTACAGTACTATAGCTGATGAAGAATCCCCCCTACCAAGGGCTACTGTGCAGGTGCAACATGCTCAAACATACTACATGTCCAGAGATGCCAGACCTGCTACTAGCATGTCTCTCTTTGATATGCTGATATCAAGTGGGAAATTATGAGATTTTACTGAGGATTTTGACGCTGTAGTGGAGATAAACCTGTGATATCGCTGAGGTAAGAAGCTCTTCCACCTTATCTTCCACTAGCTAGACAATGAGAGAGTTGAAGAAATGGAAACAATGTTCAAGAACCAGACTGATGATTATTCTCTGTGCTTTACTTGAAGAAGCACTCCAGTTCTACCAATCAACTACATGCTTCCTTTTAGGAAATGTCATTGACTGCCATTTATTTAGATTTAGAAACAAACAAACAAACAAAAAACGCAAATAACAAACCCCTCCTAGAATGTTTCTTAGGAAGTGCTCTTCTTGTCCTATTCTCAGCTTGCCACAGTTTGTTAGAATTAATAAAAATGAAAAATTTCACTAGTATGTTTTGTTCCATGGGCCAAATAAGCAATGAGAAATAACCTCATGCTAGATGGTGGCAAACAGTGAAGCAGACACATTTGCTTTTTTTCCTCAAGCATAAACCGAACATAGAAATTCTCTGACAAATAAATTTACTTTCATTTTAATTAAAACAGAACATTTAGTTAGATTTCCTCTGTGCTGTCAAAGAATTCAATAGATAAATGGCTAGCAGGGGAAAAAATGACAACATTTTCTTTAGTGCCCCAATTGTAAACATAATCGATTGCTACCCATCTGTTCACAAAAGGTGTTTTGGAAAGACACATCATACAAAGACTTATTTCCTGTAAAAAGCCTTACTAAAGTACTTAGCTTTTGATCATGTAACTTCCAAAATGAAAGAAGCTTTTTGCAAAGTGGAATCTGCCAGTTCTCTTTCTATGTATCTTTAGATAAACTGTCATTACTGGTTTACTCTTCAAATTCTTTCCACTATTAAATCAAATCTACTGAAGAGTGGCTCCCTATCACAATGTCAAGTACGCAGATTCTAACCAAGATTGAAACTATCACAGCACCAAGAATCACAGAATGGCTTGAATTGGAAGGTACTCCCAAAGATCACCTAATTCCAATCCTCCTACCTTAATCTGGGACATCTTTTGCTACTAGAACAGACTACTCACAGCCCTGTCCAGCCTGATTTTGATACCCCGTTCCAGTGATATAACATCCACAATTTCTCTCCCAGTGTCTCAACACTCTCTTTATAAAAAAAAAAAAAAAAATCTTCCTTACATCCAATTCAGGGTCATGTAAAAGAAAAGGAAAAAGACCACTCATTTTCTGTAGTATGTCCAGGAAAATAATACTTTTTCTTCAAAGAATCCAGGAAATTAATAACCAATCATTTTTTTTTAATAGTTTATTTACTTCTCTACTTGGAAATATTAATTTACTAATGAAATGTTCAATTCTTCTTATCGCTCATTCTCTCAGACTTAGGGTTATGTAGTTAAAACTAGAGAAATACATAATAGGTCAGGTTGCATCCTGTGATATATATAAATGCCATCACTATTCTCTGATATCTTCCAATCTTCATCTTCCCAAAAAAAAAAAGTAAGAAGAAAGAACTGCAGAGCCACAAGTGGTCAGCCTTATCATAAAAACCCTTCCGAATTCGTACAGTAAATCCTCCTAGAAATAATTTCCAAGATCTTGGAATTAATGAATAAACAAACAAACAAACAAACAAACAAACAAATAAATAAAGCTGTCTAGCAAGTTTGTATTTACCAAGAGTAAATCCTGCCTGTCCAGTTCGTCTTCTATGATGGAGCATAGACAAAGATAACAGTGCTGACCACATCCCTTGAATTTAGTAGGGACTTTAGTCTAGCTTTCCGCAGTATCCTTTTAGCCAAACTATGCAGTATTGGACTGGGTAGGTCACAAGGTAGAAGAAATCTGCCTGGAGCATAAGTCTGTTTCCAGGAATGTGTTTGTCAAATGTTGATACCAGTCCAGATACTTACTATCATCTTCATCAACAATATGAATAGTGAGTCAGAATGCAAATTGAAAGACAACATCAGATTGGAGGGAGTGATTAATGTGGGGGAGGGATGGGGTGGCATTCAGAAAAGTGATCTAGGAAATGGCATCAGAGATAGTCTAGATGCTGAAGGATGTGACGTGCAGCGAAGCTGTGGAAACAATGTGTCTGTTTGCCTGGAAAAGAATCACAGAATCACAGAATTGTAGGGGATGGAAGGGACCTCTAGAGATCATTGAGTCCAGCCCCCCTGCCAAAGCAGCTCCCTAGCCCAGGTTGCACAGGTAGGCATCCAGGTGGGTCTTGAACGTCTCCAGAGAAGGAGACTCCACCACCGCTCTGTGCAGCCTGTGCCAGTGCTCCGTCACTGCACTGTGAAGAAGTTCCCATGCACATCTGTGTGGAACTTCCTATGCATCAGTTTGTGGCCATTTCCCCTTGTCCAATCCCCACACACCACTGAGAAGAGTCCAGCCTCGTCCCGTTGCCTCCCACTCCTTACATATTTATAGATGTTAGAAAGAGAAGTTGCAGCACAAAGCTAGTGGCAGAAGCAGCAGAATCAACAGAGCCAAGCTCTCATGCAAGATGCTCACAGCAATATGATAGGGGACAATGTGCACAAGTGGCAATAGTGAAACATTCCCACTGGATACAAGGAGGCAGTTTTTCACAGTGAAGAAGGCTAAGCACTGGGACAGGCTCCTCAGACAGGTGCTACATACTTCTGAAGAGCCTTGAGGAGGGCTTTTAATCTGAATTCTTCTCTCAATCTTTCAAACAAAGCTGGACATCTTAAAAACAGAGTAGTTCTTTCATTTTAATTACCTACGTTGACAAACGTAGTAAAAACACTTTTCCAGATAGGCAAATGCAAAACATCTGAACTCAAGAGAGTTACACAAGAAATGAGTTTCATATTTCTTTTCTCATGAGAAAGTCTAATCTCAAGTGGCTCAGCTAAAGACAACAAAGTCAAATTTTCAGTTTTATAGGATCAGGAGTGGAAAAGGAAAAATGTATTTATTAACAAAATGCTGTGATTCTGTGAAAAGGGACAGACTGCTATATGCATGCACAACACAGATCTATTTGCAAAGTAGTATTTTTACAGTATTATTTCTGTGCATCAGAAAAACATGATGAAGACACACACACACACACACAAACAAACATTTAAAATGTTAAAGTTGATCTTTAAAGAATGTTAAAACAGAAATATCTACAGCATATTTTTTCAAAGCTAGAATCTTCTTATTTCTTTCCAGTCCTTTATAGTGGAAGGCTACAGATTATTAATAACCCTTTTTTGTTTTCTTTTGTTCTGTTCTTCCAAATGCTTCAATAATAGTAGTAGTTCATTGCTGTAAATGAAAACTCAGCATATAGTGTGCGTGTACTTATGCAACAAACATTACATTGCTTGAAGATGATTGTTGTAACACAATATAGAGACTCTTTCATGTTCAGATGGCTCAAGATAATACTAGTTTCCTTATTTTTCATCTAACATTCATCTGATATTGACTTTACTTGAATGCTACGTTGTACCACATTTGAAAATATTTGTTGCACTGGCACTTAGTGGAATCAGTACATCATCATGACTCAAATGAATGTGAAAAAAAAATGAACTCCGGCATTATTCTGTTTTGTGTCAATGCAGTATCAGTTTTAATAAATAGATATTATTAAATTTCAACACAAATATTATTGCATTTTGCGGTTTGTTTCCATAGCCATGTCCTAAGTCCTTTAACATGTATTTAATTAATAATGTATTATCTTATTCCATGGCTCATACTATTGCACATGCTTTTGAACAAACCCCGTCAATTTTAAAAGCTTCCTAAGTATCACCACAGTTGAAAATTAAACTACTTGTCAGCTGAAGTTAAAACTATCAACACACTGCTATTACTTTTACAGAAATGCAAGCCCAAGGAGCATACTACAGAATACACACTTTCTTAAACAGGGCAGAACACAAACTTCTCAGTCTGGAAACAGCAGAAAAGTTCTCTTAGATCCTCACACTACTGGGAAAAAGAAGAAGGATCCAGAGGCAGAACGCTCGAGTGGCCAGAGGTGTCAGCTGAAAAACTCAACTGCAGAGTAGCAGTAGGCAAGCAGGAACCCAACTGTCAGATCTGCGGGTATCAGACTGAGGCTAGGGTGGATACATACTAGCTAAAGATGCTGAAAGACAGATGTTTCCAGTTATGAGCAACAGTTCACTCTTGTTTTCTTTTGTCATTTCCTAGTCAAAACTCTGCCTCCTGTAGGTAAGGTTGGCTCTAAGATTCATCTGTTAACATGCAAAAAAATGTGAGTAAACCCTTGCAGGGTCCTGCGAGCCCAGCAGCACAACAGAACAGGGGAAGATAACAATCCTCTTCACCTCAGAAGGGCAAGCAGCATGGGGACAGCTCTGAAGGCAACAGTATTCATATAAACATGTGTAAAAAGTTGTTTGTTGACTTGTAAGATGCAGAACGTCTCCTAATGCCAGGAAAATAAATATATAGCAGTTGTGACAATTATTATTTTTATAGATCGAAATCTTATAGATTCATCTCAGAGATTCCACCAATTTTTGTTGCATCTAAGTAATATCTAATATGTGGCTCTTAAGTAAACTAAAAATCTCTTTTGAATATAATACTTTTCTCATCCTAAGATCAAAAAATCCCTTTGTAACACACTGTAGGTTTCAATGTATTTTAAGCACTAGTCTGTCTTTTCAACCAGAACATTTTCTATTAAGAGTATCATGTTGAACTAATGTTTTGAGTGAGAGGCTCTAGAGACAGCGTGATTAAAATGTTCTTAATTGACAGTGTTTAAAAGAACAAAAACATACGGGAATGATTACGGAGATTACACTCACAGCCTGCCTGATAAATTGGATATAACTGCCAATGTAGAAGTTAAGAAATAAAATGTTTAGTCAGTGTCAAAGTCATCATTCTCAAAATCTAAGACAAGCTCCCTCCTGCTTCATAGCTGGCAGCAGAAATACGCAAGAACTTAAAAACACAGTTTTCTTTCCTTCTTATAGAGACAATCTGCAGTTAAACTCTCTAAAAACAGTTTCTTTCTTTCCTGCAATTAAGGAAGAAGGCAAAGCAAATTGCAAAAATTCCAGTGATGGAGCTACTATTTCTATAAATGGAGCGCATGGCTATGATTTTTATCAGTCTTAAGTTTTACATTTTGTTTTGGCAGCAAAACCAATTTCTTGACATTCCACAGATTTCAGAGTCATCATGCAGGAGAAGAGGGGTACATACATTTACAAGGCCGGAGCTTCATGCAGTTTTAGATTCTGTCATTACCAGGACAGAACAGAACAGAAAAGTTCAGTTGGCAAAGACCTTCAAAGACCATCTAGCCCAACTGCCTGACCTTCAAGGATAACCAAAAAAGCATGTTACTGAGGACACTGACATTGACAGGCATGGGGCATCAACCACCTCTCCAGGTAGCCTGTTCCAGTGTCTGACCACCACTATGATAGACATTTTTCCTACTGTCCAGTCTGAGCCTCTGCTGTTGCAGGTTTGTGCTATTCCCTCATGTTCCGTCATTGCTGAGCTGGAGCAGACCCTGGCATCTCACTCTGCTTCCCCTCTTCAGAGTACAATGAAGTTGCCTTTCAACCTCCTCTTCTCCAAACATAAATATCAGGCTAATCCCTGGATTCTGCAAAGATCCATGTGTAGAATCTAATTAGAGTAATCAGCTTCCATGATTACAGTGGACTAAATTGGATCTGTGTGTGTGTGTTTTCAGGATCTTTGAATTGTCACTGTTGACTTGCTTGCAATTGTTCATTTTAGGACATTTGTATAGTTTAGACTGTACAAATGTTATCATACTCTTGAACCACTGTCATCACTATTTCTCAATGAAAATACAATTTCAGAGAAATCATCTGTGACAGAAATAATAGTTTTTGTTCACATATCTATTTCCAATAATCTTAAGACAATAATCAATACCTTGTACGGCAGCAATATGAAAAATCATTTAGCAATAAACACTGGAGTACACTAAAATAATTTCTGTTAAATGTTTAAGAAACTCAAGATAAGGTCCCATAGCACATTCACAGAGAAGCACCACAGCATGTTCAGTTCTCCATTAACTTCACTGAAATGCCAGTAATCTCACAAAGAGTTCACCAACTCTTTACTTCACAAGTAGATTTAAGTCATCTGGTCTGAATTATGTCAACATGATGAATTACACAAAGAACTCATTAATAGGACCTTTATAACATGCAAAGATAAATTGAATGAGACTGGGGATTAAATTCTGCTACTATCAAGAAATTTCATTATTGTTTCCTCTTATTTACATTACAACTAATGGTCATCCAGCAGTTGGATCACTAAGCAAGATGGCAAGACAATTTGATGATATATTACAAGAAAGACAGAACAGCACTGATGTATTCTGCATATGACCTGGATATAAAATATCCATGCTATGGTGGTGCATTTGTGTGTGTGAAAAATATTACAGAGCTCTGCATGTTCTAGGAGTAAACAGCCATCAGTCAACATAGGATGTGTCTTTACATATATATATATACACTTATGACTGCTGAATCAGGAAAAAGATATCTGGAGACCACATTCATTAAGATATCTAGATATTCTCACACAAGAGTTTCACTGAAAAGAGTTCAAGGTAACATCTCCATCTCCTCTGTCAAAGGATCTTAAACCATATGAGATGTTTGATGTGTTGATTTTATTATTATTATTAACTGTAAAATCTAAGCTCAAACTGGTGGTTTGAACTTCTTGCTACCTTCTCTAGTTTTCTTTCATATAACCACAGAAAATATTTCTAGATTCCCCCCTCTGCAATTTCTATGTCTTTCAAGTACCTCATACTGTGAGATTGTCCATAATATACAAAAAGATTCCTGTTGGGGAAATCACAGAAGTAGCAGATCTCTCCATCTCTCAGGATTTGCTACTTTTTCTTATTCCTGTCTCACTCCTAGAGTTGAAACAGATATGCTGTGATATATTGTTATTTTATTCCCTTGAAAAATTATCTTGTTCAATTCCCTAGCCCTTTTTTATAATGGTTTCTTTTTGACAGAAAGAATGAAACCTTATTTTCAAGTGTTTTTTTCTGCCACTAGCTCTTATGGTATAGTGGAATACTCCATATGCTCTCACCATTAAAATTTCATATATATCTTTTGGATTTTATGCTTTTAACAGGCATTAAATAAAGTTAGGTTCAGAGTTTTCAGGAATTATTTTTATTCAAACTACTCCCCTCCTTATTTGTTTTAAAAGACATTTTAAGATGATTTTTTTTTTTTTCTGTGTTTTTATTTTCTGTTCCTTCCTGTTTCCATTTTTTCCTTTGCTCTCAGTATAGGAAAGATACAAATTTTCAAGTATTTACTGGTTTTTGCATGTGGCCATTTCTTTTGTATTGACATTTGCTCTCACATTTGTAAATTCACATAGTAGTTTCTTATAATTTTTTTTTGCACTACTGGTACATTTTTTTTAACCCATTTCTCCTGTCTAAGACTGCCTTATTCCTCAGGGATCAAGAAAAGACCTCTTTGTGCTAAGGAAGCTGTCTCTGAATAAAACTCTTATTTTGAATTTCATACTTATGCTCTTCCTTTTCAAAGGAATGGGTAGATTAAAATGTTTAAAGAAAAGGATTCTGTCCCTTTTCCCTCTTTGTAATTCGTTCTTCAAACAATTATTGCTTAGTACCAAAACACTTTTCAGTCTGTGCTGAAAAGGAGAAAACTGTGACCGACAACTCTGTTGCTCAAATACAGTGTTCCTTTCTACTACCAGAGTAGAGTTCATTTTCTGTGTTCTGTACAGACCTTTCTTGAGAATTGATGGGAGACCATAAAGCAAACTACTACTTTCATTACATTGCACTTCAAATGCTAGATGTATTTCTTCAGCTGCATCTTCTTGAACATAAACATAAACTTTAATTTACTTGTGCATTTCTACACAAAGTAGTACATCATACACATGCTTCCGAGATAATGGACAAGAAAACAGCAAGAAAGACTGCTATCCCTGACATAAGTGCAAGCTAACACAGAAGTAACTGTTTGTGAAATTGGTTTAGGATTACTGGTCTCTGGAAAAAGTTACCACAGTTTCCATACTGGAAAGGCCCAGAAAAATTGCAGAGAATATCAAATGAACAGTTTTAAGGTAAATAACTGCCTGATGAATTAGACATTATACATATTTAATTTAAAGGGAAATTAGAAAATTTGTTTAGGATGATCTAAGGAGATATAAATGGAACAGTAAGCCACATACCAAACATTATCAAATAAACAAATAAACAGAAAAGCCAATAACCTACAAAACCATCATCAGCACAGCAGAACATGGAGATCCCAGCCCCATCTAACATTATTTTACTGTTTCCATTGCAGCTGATCACTCCAGCTTGGATAAAGAAAAAAAAAAAATTACCATGCGTGAAACAATCCAATTTAAATGTATTAACTGAGAAAAGCAACCTCTACCACTGGGGCTTATCCTGTTCTCCAAGAGACATGTACACAGCAGATGTTTTGAGGTATTTAGTATCCCTTCTCTTCTAAGTATAAACTTAGTTCATTTCTTGGAAGGAAAAAAAAAAAAAAAATAAAAGGTCTTTATTTAAATTCTTCATTTAATGTTCAAATCTACCTGAAATTTCTTTGGCAAAACAGATCTTCACTAACAACTACCTATACTTAATAGAAAGTAGATGAAACAATGCTATACTGGTCAATTAGAAGTACTTTTATAAATAGATCCTCTTTCCTATGCCACCAAGCCACTGGAGCCCAAGGTTACATTCATCTACAGCATTATTTCTGTTAGTCACAAAAATCACCCATTCTCATTCCACCTGATGTTCTATTTTTGAACTTCAATAATAAGAATTAGACACTAAATATTGTCCTCTTCCAGAACAGTCTCAGCAGGAATGATGTGATATATTTCTGTTTCCTTCCCTGAAATGTGTCTTCCTTCTTTCTTAAATATGAGGCAAAAAATCCACTAGGTATCCCATTTGCTACCGCTAAATGCTAACACTTCCTGATGCTCCCTAATTCTCTCATTTTCACAGAATTTTCATATCACTACTCCTATTCAGTCTCTACTTCTTTCTTCCTTCATTTCTAGCAGTGCTCATCCATAAGTTTTTCCTTAAAATGCCATTGCTTTCTCTCTTCATTGCACATAATGTTGAAAACCTGGAAATTTAATCAAGATTAGTGTACAGGTTTCCATACAAGTGAAATGTCAATATAGAAGTTATTTTACAGTAGGCATCTGTCAACATTTCTTGCATGCACTAATGATTAGTATAGCATTTACTGCATTGGGGCAAGTAGGGCACAGATAAGTAAAGCAGCATGCAGTTACAATGGTCAAGGTGCTTAAAGTTAGGTAAGCGAAAAGGAGTAAGCTTGAACCTGATTGTTAGAGGTAAAACCCTAATTAGGAGTTTATTATCCATATACTCTCCTCTCCCTACTGATCCGATACTAAGAAACTTTACAACTATACATGCTCTGACAAAAAGCTGCAATTTTGTTTCAGTGTGGTTATTTCCCAATCACTCTTCTCAGGACCCCTGACTCCTGCTTAATTAACTGCCAGGGAAGTTGTCAGTTACTTTTCACTCTTTGTATATAATCCAGATAAGGAAAATGTGATCGTTATATATATATATAGTTATATAATATGTATACAAAACATATATACAATGTATACATATGTATACAAACAACAAAGCTAATCAACACACAGATGGTTAATAAAGGGATAGTTATTCACAAAACATCAAAAAAACAGGCATTCCTTCTCACTCAGCTCTTGAAAAAAATCTTCCCATGGTGTTAATTTCGCATGATCTGATAGGAAAATTGAAAAACAGCATTGTTTCTTTTTGGAAAAATACTTTGTCTTCTAACAGACTATTGGAATATTTTAAGCAAAAAGCCTTTCCAGTAGAGAAAGCATAGAAAAGGAAAAAAAAAACATCATTTTTTTTGGTGCTAGAGAAGTGAACTATATTTCAGAGATATTGTTGTAATGACTACAGATGGTGTCCCACACACTTAGGCTAGTAAACAGAAAAAGCACAACAGGAAACAACAAAGAGTGACGAGTGCAAAGAGACAATAAATGCACACCAAAGTTTATAATCTGATTATGGTATGGCTACCCTATATATCTGCATTACCACAAGCCAACAGGACTCACCAGATCACCTAATCTGAGCTGGTGCAAATGGATGGCAGTGATTTCAGGATGAAGCAGGAGGCTGAGCTCCTGTGCAACAGAGCACAGCAGGGACAGCTCTGGGCCCCACCATGAGCTCAAGGAATTCACGGTGGAGGCAATGGATTAGATATGCTTGGGTGACCCATGAGGGCAATCCATATTCTGAGCTGAAGGAGAACACAGCTACTTATCACTCCCTCAAGGCTCCTTTCACAAGATGAGATGAAATAAAACTATATTCACATTCCAGCTGTAAATCTGCTTATTAGTGTGATCCTGGCTGCGTGAGAAAGATACATCAGTCAGATAGGTAAACAGAGGATTTCCCATACCGTTTCAGAATACTGGACCAACACTACTCCATGTCCCATATTCAGACCAAGATAAATCACAAAAAGGCTTATATTAATGCTCAGACAAATATGTTTTTCAGTGGTTGTGCTTAGGAAGCCAAACCTCCCTGAGCCTAGCAAAAAACTGGCAAAGCCCTGAAGCCTAGGAAAGCAAGGATGGTGCTCTTATGTAATGAAAACTGAAAGCATTATGATGAACATGTGGAGGCTGAGTAGAATGATCCTGTTTTCCTCTCAGCTTTTGAAGAATGATTAGAGTAACCCAAGTTCTAAGGTTAGAAGGATAAACAGTACTACCCAATCAAACCACATCTACTATTCAATCTGAAAAGCCTCACCATAAAAATAATAAAGAATTAAAAAAAAAAAAACACAACAAAAGCAAAAACTCACATTAAATCTCGCTGTAATAAAGTACTGATATGCTTTCTTTTTTCCTTTGTTTATTACTTCAGTTACATTAATTATCCTTACAGACAGAATGGTAGTAAAATTGTGATTTTTGGTAAAATTTTCAAAGTATATCGTTACACTTTTAACACCAGGACAAAAAAAAATTATCTTGTCTACAGGTGAAATAAACTGAACTCTTCAGTTCTCACTTCAGAAGACTAATTTTTCTTATCTTGGATAATCCTTTTGCCACCTTATCAACAGTACTGAGTAGCTCTCCTCTCATCTTCATAGCAACAAAAGCAATCTGAGCTATGTACAGTATTCTACCAGTGGCCTTTCAGTGTGTAAAGAAACAGAAGATCACTTCTCTTTTCTTCTCCTTGGCCCCACTCCTACACAGTCAAGGTCCAATTCAGACTTTTATTTTTACATAACAAGGTACTGAAAATTTCCTGTTAAGACCATTTTCTGTAAAGATTCATTAGCACTTACCTGACAGAGTATTGTAAGAAAAAAGTCTGCCATCATAAAATAACTTAATCTTGCAGTATTATAATTCTTTCCGTTGAATTACTATAATTTCATTAGAGGATAGAAGATCAGTCTAAAAGTAGTCTTTCTTTCCTCGTAATTTATTATATTAATAATATACATTTCACTTGCATATTGTCCTAGTTTCTTTTGAGCTGCAAACTACCAGTGTAAGATTATCTGCAAAGCAAAATGATTCAGATGGCTAATACGAATTATTACCTTGTTCCTTAGGTAGATTTCATGGTCTGAAATCACCGTTTTGAGGAAAAGGTTTTGTTATTTCTGTTTTGAATCTGCATAATATATGAAAATAACTCTATATAAAATAAGATTGCTTGAATATACATGTTGGTGGTAGAGTAAATAATGTAGAGAGTTATGACTGTACGTTATCAACCCACACAAGTTACTTGATCATATTTTCAGCCTAAGTATAGACTTAAGACTATACAAATCTTGAAGCTTCATTCCTTTCTACACTTTACATCAGTATTCAATTTTATTTAGAAAATTAACTACAGAGGCTCAACATTCTGAAGGACACATCACCTCAATTTTATCACATGCTCCTCTTCTGATTATTCGAACATTATGTAATATGATATAAGCAGTCATATGTGAAAAAGGAGGCCTGTGCTTCTCTTCAAATACATTTCTGTCCAAAAGTATGAAGAAGAGAGAATATTGAATACTGACTACTCTACAGAGCACTTACGAAATCTGAGCAGACTCTGAGTTTCATTTGGTTCCTCCAGTATCAAAGCAGTAAGGAAGGATTTAATTTCGACATTTAGGCAGGGAACAAGAACAGTCATCAGTACAAAGATGAAAAAGACACTTTTAAGTGGAGTAAATTCCTCTTCTATCTGAAGACATCTGTGATCCAATAGATATTCTAGTCTGAAAATACAGTGTGATATTTTAGAAGAGCCATCATATAAATTTGTGAACAGAATTTTATAGTGATTTTGAAGTAGGTAAATAAAGAGTGTAATTAGCATACTCTATGATAAATTTTATGAATGGCACATTATTGAATAGATAAATTACAAAGTTGAACTTTGCATATAGATAAATGCTACCTCCAGGTAAAATATGTTTAGATCAGGGATTCATTTTATAGACTCTTTCTTCTATTGGCTCATGAAATTACTGCAAAAGCTGTACAGAGAGATGTAAGAAGCCAAAAAGAGTATCACACTGAAATCAAAAGGCTGTCCTTCATGCTATTCAGAGAAAGAAAAGCATTCCAAATGCAGAGTTCTGTCACCTTTACCAGTGAAGTTCAGTTAAGTCTTCCTGGATACAGAAAGTAGAGTGGATTGAAATACAAGGTCTAAGTAACCCATTTCAGACAGTCTATTAAGAAAATGATGTACATATATTCTTTTGGAGGACATGTCGGTCAACTGAAAAGATAAGAATATACTTATTCAGTAAGAGAAACTGCAAACCCATGTTGTATTAAAGTTAAACACAACATTTTATCTAAATGTTTGTTCCACAGAAAATAATGGTTTTTTTTTGTTTGTGTGCATCAAGTATAAATGTATCAGTCGAACGTTAAATGTAAAACACAAAATCATAATATTCTTAACTTCTCTGTTATTGTACCAATCACATAAACTGAAGTCATTCATTATTAAGATGTGGGGCTTTTACAAATACTATGAATCTCAGTGCAGACTTACTGGAGAAAAGTAATTTTGCTTATATCTGGGATTCATTGGAAGACTCTTTCTTCCATTGGTTCCCAAAGCTAACTGGAAAAGTCTAAGAAGAGCTCTTAGAAGGTCTAAGAACGTGAAATAAAATTTAATGAAGTTAAAAGATTATCTCCTGTGCTAGCATGAGAGAAAAAAAAATAAAAAAACAACTTATTTCTGGTACATTCAACTTTGATTTTATGATCCAAAAATTCTTTACCTTTCATGACATTTCTATGCTTTTTATTTATTATTATTATTATTATTATTTTTAAACACAAAATCTAGCAACATTAGATGGCTTCAGGGCCCTTTAAACTCCCTAATTTCACTGTACCAATATAGTGGCTGAATTTTTATTTTCATCTTTTTCATTGACATGAGAAAGCAATAGAGGGCAGACTAATTACCTCTCAGCACAGGTACGGGATGGTTGTTATATATTGCTAAGTACCAGATGGTAGCTGGCTTTGTAGTCAAGTGAGAAGCTATTAGCAACCTTGGTTTCCTAAACAGCACACAGGCTAACTATGTCTAGGCAGTCTAGTTTTGTACAAGCAGTAACACTAGGATTCAAATGTTCCCATTTGAGTCAAAAGGAGAAAATACACACTTAAATATCTGTACATTCTGCACTATGCTTTAAATAAATTCTTCTGACCTATGCAGGGAATAACAGTCTACTAGACAGTCACTTCAGGATTAAAAAAATACGAAATTGTTCTTAAAACAAGTAATGATCTTGACAGTTATATACTTCCCTATTTAAAAAGTATGGCTGTTCCCACATTATCATTTTTTTCAGACATGTCAAAGAGAATTACACTGTATTGAAATCTTTGAAAAAGATTGTGATAGCATGTTACAGTTGTTATACAATTTTCCAATTTTCTTTTATGAGGCAAGACTCTTCTGGTTTCTAACAGTTCATCAGATAATCCCTTAGAAACAACAGAAGCAAAGTATAGCCAAAGTAAATATTAATTTAGGACTAAATCCAAATGGAATAATGTCCGTCTTTTATGTATTCATTTGGTTAAAAACCTATGCATTATCTAATGGCCATACTACTTAATTACATAAAAGATAGAAGCTGTAAAATCTGCCTAAGTTGTGGGCAAATATTGTACTGGAGTAGAAATTAAAAAAAAAAAAAAAAAGAAAAGAAAAGGAAAAGAAAAAGAAAGGGCAATGAAAGTGCTGAAGCTCATCTAAACAGCAGTAGTTCACAATCAGAGAAAACAATAAAGCATATAACCCCAATTATCCAGAAATCTAAAGGGACACAAGAAAACTTGAGATAATTGGAAAAACCAGCTGGCAGGCTTCTAAGTCCCTTGATCCCAAACACAGAGTTCACACTTATTAACAGCCTCTCCTTCTCCCAGGGTTCCAAAACTCATTGAAAGGAGTTGCACTCAGCTCCAGAGTGCATGTCTTGAAGTGAGGATCAAATTCACGCATTAGGACTTGAGCACATAAATATCTCCATGTTCATGTCTGCACAGTCTAAACTTAACGTTCTAGAGTAAACCATGAAGAACAGATCTGCTTCCTACATCTTCTTCAAAACTTCAAGATTAGGAATTTGACAAGGTCAGCAACTGGCAGAGTTTGGGAAAGTGAGAGAATGGCAAAGAATTACAGCTGGAATTGCAGCATCATGTTTAAGTCAGTATTATTTCTGACACCATGACTAATCTAAGATTGCATTCCTAGACTCTGTGACCAAAACAGGTTAACTACAATTAAATATTTACACAAATAAACCAGTTTTCCCGGATGCCAAGAAACCACTGATACTGAACGTATGTTTATAAGATCTCTATATCCTCATGGTCTCATCATTACAGACTTCCATGTATCAACATTTGAACAATGTTCTTCCAACCCAGAAAGCTTTGCCAGTTTAGTTCCAAACATAAGGAGCAAGATAGAGGAACACAGAAGGGAGAAGTAAGTACCTAAAGGTACAAAGGAAACAGATAAATCAATTCTGTAGATCCCTCAGCAAGCTTACTAGCTGCTAAATATTCATTTTTAGCAAAACATGCTCAGAAGCTCCAAAGAGAGACAGATAAATCCACCTAACAGAAAGTTGTAAACAGTTGCAGAAAAGTCGGATTAGGCAAAAACTAACAAGCAAATAAATACTTCTGTTTAAAATATAACCAGCCCTGAGTATTACCTTTCTGCTACCTTGGGTGAACAACCAATGTTTTTCCAATGTATCTGCAAGGGTTGCTACGAAAGTAATGCCTCCTATCTTATTGTGTTGTCCTGTGATGTCAGAGGCAGATGTTGATCGTATAGCGGTAGAGGTTGAACCTTTCTGACAAAATTATATTACGTTTTGTTGTCTTGTGATGAATGGCAGCAGAGGCACAATCTGACACAACTGTCTGTCATAGAAGTGCATAAGATGCGAAGATGTGGAATTGAAATCCTCCATGCAGAAAAAGTAGCACTCACTGACACTCATTAATACTTTCTGAACTTTTACGGAGACCAAACAGTGGATGTGAACACAGTGAATGAGTGGTGCATTTCAGCAGTGGCATCAGCAGGTCATCTCTGCTGGTGCAGATTTTTAAGAGTGCATCATGTAAGCTCTTGTTCATCACAGTTGAAAACACATAGATAATGGGAGTGATTGTTGAAAAATAGTGCTTTGTAGCTGAGAATTTGCTCTATCAAATAGTATTATTATGCTCTTCGCACCTGCTGAAGTTTCCATGGAATTAGGAAGCATTTCTTTTGGAGCTAACAATGTATAAAGAGATTTTACTGAACTCTGATTCAAATTTGGTGGTCTCCTGCTCAATGGAATTCTGCAAGCAAACGTTTTTTACCTCTTGGAGGAAAGCTAGGGCTTTACTGTTCCTCAGATATTATCCAGAATCAATTTAATGTTAAGCTTCTCATACTCTGACTGATAACTTTTGATTTTTAGCTGAGGGAAAAAACAGAATCAAATATTTAACATGATCAATAACCATGCAGGTTATTTCATGTTACTAAATTAGGAAGAGGTTTTTAATCCATAGGAATTTATTATACAAAAATACATGGATGTCTATAAAATTTGCTGTATGCACACTCAGTAAACGAAATATCAATGCACACTTTTCTATGCCACTCAGTTATTCTGTAAACTATTGAGAAAAAAAATTCTTCACATAAAGATGTAAGTTATATACTTTCATAGGGTTATGGTGAGAAGATAGGTTGCATATGGCAGTGAGACTGAGGATTTAGAAGAGGTTGCAGAACTGTAGTGGAAATTAATGGGCTGATAACGTCCAGTTCAGTGGTAGAAACTGTAGATATATCTCTATATCTGCTTCCCAGATTGTCTTGCCCAGTAAGTGTACATCTCCATACAAACCCTTAAACATGAGGAAATGAAAAATCAAGCTATTTTACCAGAGTTCGCTCCCCAGAATTCTTGAAATCAACACCAGGCAATTGCCATATTATTTCCCCAAATCATGGCTGACTTAAGCAAATTTATGACATAGAATTCAAAACTCTGATTCCCTTCTCACAATTTCTTTCTCAAAACTACTAAAACCCAAACTGGGTAATGTGAATTTGGAAATCATTCAAAGGAATTAAAAGAATTTTCTAAGCATCTGAGTTTGAAGCAACACAAGAAAGTGAATGGGAAGAAAGACTGCACTATATCATTAAAAAGTATATTTTAAAAAAAATGATGCATTTTCTGTGAGGTTCATGCTCAGTTCTCTTAGGCACAACAGCATTGAGAAGTAGCACTGTCAGAAGGTAAGTACTGGAGAGTAAGAGTAGCAAGTAGAAGCCATGTTGCCTCTGCTTGCACATAAACTTCTTCACTGATCTGATGTCTTCGGGGATGGCTAAAACTTACCCGTGCTAAATACTGCAGGGGACTACTTCAGGGTTTTGTTTTGTTTTTAATGTGAATATCAAATATATTTTAAGATGCAAATTTTCTGAATCAAACTACAAGCAACAATCTTTTTCTTACTGCATGACCAGGTCACTGTCAGTGTTAAGTGAATTAAGTACATAATTTATTAAATGGTCTCTCTGAGGACTGCAGTCTGTCTAAACAGGTTCCGTCTGCCGTCACTCTTTTGAAGAGATTACAGACATTAATCTTTTTCTTTCTTTCATCCTCCTGTTCAAGACTATTCATGGATTCATTTTTATAGCTATCATTCACTCGCTCTTTTTATATGGGAAACTAAAGTGGGTTTTATTCCCAGGATGAAAAACCCTGGTTCCACAATTCCTACTTCCTAAGTACTACAGGAAAGAATCCTCCAAACACTTTGTGGGTGCCTTGTATTGACTGTGTCATTTAGAAGTGGCTTATTGCAGAAGATTGAGGTTCAGACTTAATCCCTAGCTTTTACTCTAGTCAGTTCCTAAAAGCAAATGATAGTCCTTACTCTGAAAGCTAGATCCAGTGGAACTACTCTTGCAAGCAATAGATTTTGCACTAAGCCTTAGTGACACTAGTAACATTCAGATAAATATAAAGACAGTGCAATGCAGAGAGCTGTTTTGGTGCAAACAGCTTTTACAGGAGGTAAATAATACACTCCTGAACCAAAAATTAGGACAAATATTCATTACTGGTTTTTACTTCTCAGAGATTACTCCAGTCTTGCTGCCAAACATGAGGAACTTTGCTGATGCTCGCCCAAGTAGAAGTATGCTGAGGTCAGCAGCTGGCAAGAGGAAGAGAAGGAAGAGAAATGCACTGACTCAGTGCATACCATCGACTCCATTTAGGGGGCCACAAAGGAGGGATAGCACTGACTTTCGCTGCCAAACTCCCACTTACTGCCTTTGAACATCTTTTCTTTTAGAAAGCAAAAAGACAAGTTCACATCACTGATCCGTTATCTAATGTCTCAAAGAAGGAAATAGACTTTTGACATTAATAGAGGTGAAAACAGGCGCATGGTTTGAATATAACTCTTCAGTTTCTTGGTACAAACTCAAGCTTAAAAGCATGTACATAAACACATATGGCATTTTTTCTGAAGTACAGAATCCCATTCATGTTTCCAGATAAAACTATGTATCAGAAAAGAAAGATCTCTAAAGAGGAAGCTTAAATACATACTTAATATTGGGTGTAAAACTCATTGCTTAGAGGTTTTGAAAATTTCCTCAGCAATTTTTAAATAACAGAAACAAACCCAGAGCAGAAGAAGGAGGACTGAGGAAGCTGCCTTCAGGCTCTGTTTTACTTCTTTCTTTGGGCTTCCACATGGCAACAGTTATAATTCTGCTTACAAATGGGATAGAACCAGCCCTGCAGACTCAATCAAAATCTGTGTAGAGTCCTGATGCTTGCAGCACCAACACACTTCTGATGTTTAGGAACTCCTCCCAGGCCTATCCCCAAACTCATCAGGTCATGGTGAGAAGGTCCTAGGACTAAGTAAAGAGTCTTTGCCAAATAGAAAACCACATATTCTGCTTCCCTCACAGGCAGCCTACCTTAATTGTTTTGCTCTTCCTAATCTAATGATAGCAAAATTTGGAATTTCTTGCCATGTTGTTTTCATATTCAAACAAGTGTAACAAAAACTACTGATTAAGAAAAAGTGAAATAATCTCCTTTCTGTTTTTTTTTTTTTCTTCTTTCCCTGAAGAGATGCAAAGACAGTGAAATTAGTACTTGATTTGACAGTGTATTTTAAGGTCAAAAAAAAATAAAGAAAAGTTCATATCTACCCACTGATTGCCCAAGGCAGCATTAAAAATGAGCCAGTCAAGCAGAATAATGACAATGTTCTTATTATGCCCTAAATAAGACAAAACTACCTCTGTAATCACTACATATATTGTTTCTCCACTCCTTAACCCTTGTGAATGTCATGGCGTTATCTGGTATTCTGCTGGGAAGGAGATTTTCTTATGAGGGTGCTATGAAAGTAGAGTTGTGGGTTTTCTTTTTATTATTAAAAAGTGAAATAAAACAATCTTCAAAAGGGCATTCTGACAGAAAAGTAAAAAAAGAAAATAAAAAAGAAAATATCTTCAAATCTGTAGCTTGTCAATTATATAGAGACTGTTAAACAGTATTCTTATGCTTTGCTCAGTAGGCCAGCATGTAATTGAATGTTGCGTGCATCCATGTACATTTGTGTCTTTACATAATATTAAATGATTATTGTCATGAAGTAGTTTTTCCTTTAGGCAAATGATAGCTTTTTATTTCTTGTTCAGCTCTTCTGAAGAGGAATATCCTCTAACTTCTATGATCAAAACCAAGCTACTTCTTTCCAAGTACCAAGTACCAAGTATTCATAGGCCCAATTCAATCTCAACTAGAGCCAACAACACACTTCCCTGATTGTTGTTGCTGTTTCTCTGACAAGCTTTTTTATGTTGCTAAGTACACAACTCTTTACCACTACTTTCACATCCACATGCTAGATGTGTGAAAATACTGTTGCTGTGTGTAATTAGAACCCTGGTGTAAAAGGGATGAGGTATTTGAAAGTACTGTAACTTACAGTGCTGGGAACTGCTAAACTTCATAGAATTTGCATGGAGACAGCCTATCTTTTAAATTAAGATCCCAATTCCCCTTATTGTTAATTTCTTTGTGAGAAGTTGACTTGCAGGAGTCATGTCCTCACACCTCTCTCCTGCTCATTTCATGGCACTCTGCTGCTCCTTTCTGCCCCCTTCACCCATTAAGTGCAGTCTCTCTTTCTAAAACACTAAACCTAGCTTGTTTTGTTTCAACTAAACATAACAGTCTTTTGTCACTTAGCGGAATTTTTATAATACCAGTATTATGAAATTCCAAATGGTATTATTCATCATTACTAAGAGCTTCTTTCTGAAACAGAGCAAAATTTTACAGATTTTTTCAAGTCTGAAAAAGAAATGTTGATTAGCAAAAGGCTTTAGATATTAATGGTCTACTTTCAGAATGAATGAGAATACCAAATTGAAAGCAAACACTGCCTATCAGTTTAATTCAAACAATCCTGCCTGCTGACTTTTCTCTTCCTTCTAGCTCTCTGTTTTCTTGCTTCATTTCACTACTAGTAGCTATCCATGCATAGCTTAAATATTACTACTTCAGGAATAGTTCCCAGTACAATGCCCTGTGCTCTGACATCAGCTCCACCCAACAGCAGCATGTGATAAAACCAAATTCAATTACATTTACTTATTCTGTGGTAATTCCATATGTGGGAGCTATGTACAATATTAGTCCATCTTTTACCAAATGCTGTGAGCATGCCTGCCCTTTAGATGTCCTGTGTTGCCAATTGATAAGAGCCATACTTTAGTGATGATTTCAATGACTTGTTAGGTGACAGATCTAGTGCAGTACTGCTGAAAATGAGAAAAAGCACACGACTGCAGTTGCCTTTGACTAAGACCCTTTGATTTTTGTAAATATTTGGGGCCATTCCTTAAAAGAAAAAATCGGTTACTGCTAGATGCCTGTTCAAGCACAGAATTGCTTTCACTCTTCACTTACATAACATTGCTGTGGCAACTCTAACTCCTTACCTAGAAAAGCTACCCATGTTTATTTTCTTTTAGTTCAAATAAGCAGCTGGAAACAAGAAACCATTCCACTTAAACCTTATGCAAGACATGTGTTTTAGTGACCCTGCATGAGCTTGAGAGAATGCCTAAAGCAAGATCTTTCTTTTGCTGGAAGGAACATTCTTGTAGGTAGGATGAACTAGTTATGCTGCGTCCTACGCAGACTGCCTGATTCTTCTCATTATCTTTCTGTTTATTTATAATATTGACTAACAAGAGTATTCTGGTGGATATTTCCCAGGCCAAAGATACTGATTAAGAATAGGGAAAAAGATTAAAGAGCATATGCTCCAGGCTTGGCAGAAAAAGAACAAAAAATGTCATTGCAGGTGTCAACCTTGATTCCGAAAGTTTTGAGATGTACACAGAACTTTGTACCAATCACAACCTCTAAAAACAGTCTGCTGGTTCAATTTCTCAGATATTAGATCATATATCAATGTCACTATTTCATGAATACATAGTAAAGCTCTGCATCATTAAACATGTGTACTTAGAGAACAAAATTTAGTACTGATCATGGCAGACATTTGTAAGAAAGGAAATTTAAAATCCCAAAAAATCTACTCAAGAATCCTTCTAAAGAGGGAAATGTATTTTTCTGTATGGTTTATTAAAAAAAAAACAGTCATCACAATTGTCAAATAACAGAAACTATAACAAATTGGACATACCAACTGATAGCAAAGGAATTATTAGCAAAAAGAATTAATAAAGTCTACCACAAATTATTCCCTTAACTCCACGTACCAGTAGATGTACACTGATAACTGAAAAAATCAGATTAAATAAATACCCAAATGTTGGGATGTTAAATGATAAAATTACAGAATAAATGAGCCTTCTTTGAATGGACCAATCAAGCTGATTTAATATCATTTAAATATATTTATGTAAATTTGATAATCAGGCACTGTTTATATTAAAATAAATAATAAAAAAGAAATAATTATGAGGAACAGTAGAATTTATACAACTATGCATATTAAAATTACAATAAACTTTACAAAGCATCATTTTTTAAAATAACATATCTTCTATGTAATACTAATCTCATAGTGGCTTGTAAAGATATTACAAAATAAATTTCTTTGAATTTTTCACCCAGTGCAGTTTTTTTTTTAAACCAAAAGGAAGGGTTTTTTTAATGTTTAAAAACTGGATAGCTCATAAGAGAGTAAGTAAATAAATAAATAAATCAGTGTACTCCCTTTGAAACACAGCAATAGTTTCCTGTAAGAATACTATTAAGTTTGCGTCTCCCACTACAAGAAAGACATCAAGGCCCTGGCTCAAGGAGTGGGCTGAAGGAGCTGAGATTGTTTAGTCTGGAGAAAAGGAGGATCGGGGCAGGCCTCAGACCTTACATCTCTCTCTACAACTGCCTGAAAGGAGACTGTGGCGAGGTAGAGTTCAGCCTCTTCTGCATAAATAGTGATAGGGCTATAGGGAGTGTCCTGAAGTTACACCAGGTGAGGTTCAAGTCGGATATTAGGAAAAATTTATTCTCAGAAACAGTGGTCAGGTATTTAAATGGACTGTCCAGGGAGGTGGTACAGTCACCATCCCTAGAGGAATTAAAAAAAAACAACATGTAGATGAGGTACTACAGAAGATGATTTAGTGTGAAAATATTGATGGTAGCTGGACAGTTGGACTAGACAGTCCTGGAGTTCTCCAGCCTTGGTGATTCTATGATTCTAAAGGAGCAATACTGGAATAAACTTTAATGTATGTTGATTCAATAAACAGCGGCATCCCAAATTCTGGACGCAGTGTCACAAATGCAAAATTAAGCATTTGATGTGAAATATGCTTTTAGATATTCACATTTTGAACCTCTCAAATGCTCTTCAGAAATGTCAGAAGGGTAAAACTGCACAGTGAGTTCTGAACTTCATGTTGGAGTCATTTAAATTGCTTAGAACTCTAAGACATCTCCACAGTCTATCCACTCCCAACTCAGTAAACTAAATTCCCACTCCCCTGTGAGAAAAGATGAAAATGAAATACAAAACAGTAATTTTATATTCCAGATAAAATACACTGATTATTACTCTAAGTTGTAATTTGATAGTTTAATGTATATGTTCAGGATTTAGAAAAATCCTTTCCTGCAGCTCCATAGACACACAGGGTTATTCCAGGCAAGGAAACTCTTATCTTTGGACTCTCTACAACTGTCAGGCACTTCTTGGTATCAGCTCTTTCCCTTTTCTTGCATAACAGACAGTATCTGAGCCATGGTGACCTAGTTTGCAGAAACAATTGAGGAAAAAAAAATAAAAACAACCATTCTGAGGGGCAATAGGGTTTAACTTATTTTCAGTGTAGCTTTTTAAAGCATTCTCTCATGGTGGCAGAGGAGTAGCAGTGGCAGCAATAAGTAAAGCAATGCAAGAATAAGTGTGAGGGAAACAGAAGGGTAAATCATCTGTTTTCAACAGCAGCCACTGTTCTATGCCCAGTTACACTGCAGAAGAACAGCAGTGAATGGACAAGTACCAAGAGATAGAGAAACAAGTGTGGAGAAGAAATTCCTCATTTTAACTGCCATGCTTTTACTACATAATTCTGCCACACTTCAGCATATATTTCTTCAATTTTTCAGGAGTAGGTTGACACATCTTTTTATTAGTCATTTAATTATAGTTTTACTAATCGTCCTAGTATTATGAAAATAATTTTGTCTATATTACTGTTTAATTACTTCAGGCTACATAAATTTTAATGCCCTGAATATTGAAGCATGGGTTTAACTGTCTTGAAGATCTTATATGAGGTGTTTTATACAATACTTCAATATTTTACTTCATTTTTTACAATAAATTTAATAATATTCCATACAAAGAACAAAGGATGTCAGAATATTTGCTCAGAAGCAGCTGCTACTTGTGAAGAAAGAATAAACAGACTTGGACTCCTCAGGCTACTCATGGGAAGCACAACCAAGGCTTTCCAGCTCATGAATGTGGTAGATAAACTGAATGCATAACTGCTGTTCTCCAAATTCTGACAAACCAGAAGTAGGTGTTGCCCAACAAATTGAAAGGAAATAGCTTGGAGCAGATAAAAATCATACCTACTTCTTCACACATCAGATGCTAAATGGCTGGAATTTGTTGCTGTGGTAGTAAGCAGCATCAGAAAGATCAAATTGGAAAATGGGTTGCACGTGCATAGACTGTTACATTCCAGGGTAAGTTTTAAATAAGGGGTTCCTATCCACTATAAAACTGAAGCTGTATTTGAAGCAACTGATTTGCTAAAAATCCCAGTTGAATCCTTACTATCCTCTAGTTCTAAATTTTGTCCTAACACATCAACAAATCTAATGCTCACTTTCAAATTCTCATTCAAACATATTTCCCCAAATTCCTTCCACCTAAGAACACATGAAAATTGCCAAGTTTTCTTCACTGAGGATACTTTTTTCAGCCTTATAGAAGTACTCAGAAATGTTGACACTGATTTTCTAAGGCAGACTTATTACTATTCTTTCTTAGAAAAAATGTCTAATTTTGTCAATGCAAGTTATTAACCAATAGTAAAGAGAATGTGATAAGATTAAACTCAATGAAATAAAAACAACAAACAACAACAAAGTGCTCTGAAATCTACATGTAATGACTCTAAAACATTTTTTCAAAGATGACAGCACTGAAAGCCAAGGGTGTAACACAAGTCTGCCCTACAAAATTTACACACACACACAAATAATCATCATGTTCTATGCTGACATAAATGACAAAGAAGGATGAGAGAGATACTAGCCATTTGATAATTCTGTTTTTCTCACAAGATCTAATGAGCAAAACATCTAACACACACGAACATTCCTAAACTATTTTTCTTAGTGGGTATCACATATTTTCTGTGTATTTTCAATGTATAAAATATTACAGAAGTAAAAATTCCAACACCTGATTACTATTCAGTGCTATTCCAGCATACTAAATTATTTTTTTCTAGCTATAAGCGAGTCCTTTGACAACAACAACATCTTTAAAGGAATTTCACAACTATTTGGAGCACTTAGCCCAACCATACTAATTTAGGCCTGACAGAATTTTCAACATGGTATAAGAGCAGAAATTCCAACAATGTAGTTTCTTTGTTTTCCTCAGTCTCTGGATTATGAATGTACCCACTGAAAGTTGTATTTTCATCATCCTACTTCCCCAGTGATTTGTGAGACTATCTATCCAAATCTGTATATCTCAAGTACTCTGCTATGGGCTAAGAATTATTTCTGTGGTTAATCTTTGGCACTATTTTACAGAATACAACTCTCGCATGAATAACAACATGCTAATTTCTATGAAACCATAGAAACTATAACAATCAAACTGTCATAATTAGTGCTTATGAGATGGAAGTTATCACTACAAATAATTGTTGACTTGTTGAACCTTCCTTCTATACATTTTTTCTTCTAATCTATTCCTGTGCTGCAGAGAATTGTGGAAAATATGCTGCGAAACCATAAAACCTGAAGATAAAGGCTAGAAAATACAACTGAAGCAGGCAGTATTCTTCTAAATAATAAGGTAAATACACAAAGAAATATCTGTCTCCTTTAGTTTGTCTCCCAAGAAAATAGTAGCATCAATAACTGCATAGTGGAAATGGAAATATTTGTATCTCTATTACAACTCCATTAGCTTACTGGGCCAATATAGGAAAAACAATGACAAAATTTTTACAAGCAAATTCAGACACATAATTTCCTATATAGCCTACCTGCTGAATCAGTTGCAGTTTTTCAAAAAAAGAAAATCAAAAAAGAATGGCAAAAATATACTAAATTATAATACATAGTAAAACAAACAAACAAAAAAAAAACAAAAACCCTTGAAGCTCATTTTCACCACTCTCTTGGTATTAAATAATTATACTCAGAAATGTTTTAAAAGATTCAAGATCAGTCACTGAAATAAAGGCTTTTTCTTTAAGAAGTATCCATTATATTGCCTCAGATATCTTCAGATTCGTTGTTTCTTTTAAATAATGAACAAATTGTACATCAGCAATCCGACACACTAAACTGATATAAAACCAAACACTTTTGAAAGTTTAATAACATCTTGCAGAATTTTTCAGTGAAATCAAGAACATTTACTTATGATTCACCGGTCAATACCTGCTCTTACTGAGATTTAAATGCAAGTTATTCAGTTTTCCTCGATGTAATAATTCCGTCAAGTTCATAAGAATATAACAGGAATTAGAAAAAAAATCGTCACAGTGATGTCTCTAAATCTGTACTAGGGTAACAGAATTAGAATGTGACCCTAGGGGATTATGATCAACCCACCCATCTTTGACAAAATAATAATAATAATAATAATCCTACACAATGTAATAAGCATGAATCTAATATGATCTGAATGGAGTGTAGTGAACTTCAGCATCCATTTCCTTCCATCTCTCCTGGACACACACAAATCTAATTTTTAAATGACAAGTGGTAGTAAATCTCTGTTGAAATAGGAGCTCCTGCCACGATAACCTTTCTCTCAGGAGATTATATGAATAATGCCAGAAAGTAGTATTTTGCATGCCTGAACATAAAGCAATGATGCCAGTAGTAACATATGCCTTCTCTTCTTATGATCTTCAAAATTCTATCTGTTCATATCCTGTGATTAAATTATAACTGTAAATCTACATCTGAATATGCCAACCTGATATTTATGACAGGTTTATAATTTCCCATCATGCACGTGTCATGAGGATTGCTCAATAAAATTACATTCCTCATCAGAGGACCAAAATTCTACATTGCAACTGAGACAGATACCTACTCATCAGGACCCTGCGGGTACCACCCTTATTACCCTGACTGGCCTCATCAGGGAACTCTATGCAAGTCCCTAATGCACATGTGGTCTGGGGGGACACAGCTCTCACCTTTTGCTGGACTGTTTGTGGGATCCCCCTCCCCAACAAGCTTGCTATGCTCCTTCAGCTCAGACACCCTACTGGTGAAAGTCTAGTCTGGCCCCAGTGGAGGCCATCTCAGCTCCTCAACCTTCAGGAAACAGCCCCAGCTACCATGTTGGAGCAATACGGAATTGGCCAACTTATCAGCATAGTTCATTTGACCATTGTCTCACAACATATTTAACTTTTGCTAATAAAATGATAATTATGCTTCATAGTATCAATAAGACTATTCTCAATTTTGAAGATTCTTACTCAAATTTTGTTTTAAAAAAATCAGAGAAAGAAACTGTACAATATTTTTACAATCTGATTTGTTAAAATATGCTTTTAATCCTCACTTTACATAAAGTATTGATGAAGTAAAATGCAGAAAAATCTCATTTTTAAGGCCTTTGAAATTGCCAAAGAGATTTCCATTTATTTTCACGCAAATCCAACACTAAAATACATTGTAAGCTATTGGTAACCTTGTGCAAATGTGCAATGAAGTGTCTTCATGAAAACTGCAAATTTATAAAAGGTTAGTTAGTTTCTTAGAATATTTTTGTAAATGTGTATTAATAGTTTAATTACATTTACTGTCTAGAATAAAAATATTTTTTATGACACTGAATAGTTTTTGGAAATAAAAACACTTTTAAGATTTGTCAAACTTGCCAACTCCATACATACTACTTTCACATGTTACAGATTTTAATATCACCTTACAGAAAAGGTTAATAAAGCCAATAAAATCATTGTAAATATATTTATTTCAGAATGAAACAAATTTGATTCAGTGAAATGCGAGTTTTGTGCAACTTATCAGAAACTGAAGGAGAAGGGAGAAAACCAACATGAGAGTTCAAGTTCGATTTCACTGTACTTTGAACAAACACTCTCAAGATCCATGTGGTTCTTTGGGCACTTTAGTGGAAGGAAGGGTGTTGGGATCAATCTGTTGAAGATGGTGGCTTCAACTTTCCAGGACGAATTCCTAGTCCAATCAGACCCCAAGTGAAGAGTCTACAGTACCAACTATGGACAGACTGACAACATATCACAGTGAAAGTAAAAATAATTTATCTGCAGAAAAGATCAAGGACTAAGAAGACAAAGGAAACATTATGCAGAAGATGTATATATTCACTGTGATGCTTCCATTTTTGGGAGAGGTCAGAAATGAAACAACTTCATTTCTACTCACTGAAGAAGAAATATATGTAAGATTTTAGGAAAAGATGTTTCATCACCTACTGATTGTTTCACAGATGTTGTGAGTACCTTAGGACTTTCTTTACAGACACACATCTCTAGGATACCAGCAACTGTAAGATTTTGGTAAGATGAGCATATGAAAATGTCCTGGACAACTATAAAATAGTGTTATGTGATAATGGCAAGGTATGCGCTGGCACAACCAAGAACTAGATATCTAGTTGCCAGTTCTAAAAAACTAAAGGAAGCCCATCACTCTACTAGAAGCTTAAAAAATTCCATTAAGTGATAGCTACTATCATCTTGTAAAACTCATGCATCTTTATCCCTCTTCAATTCAGTCAAATGTCCCAAAGTCAAGCTGTTCAGTAACTGTGTGGGAATATCATAGGAATATTCATAGTCAACAGAACATTAATGAAAAAAAAAATTACAGAATAAATCAGTTTCAGCCTGGATGGAAAGTGGGACACAATTTCACACAATCACTAGATGCAGAAAATCATAAAAAACAGGTTGGAAGGTACTTCAGCAAGTCCAACCCCCTCCAGTTAAACTGATGTAAAATGAACATAATAACAGAAATTGGGTAATACATAGCATTTAGACTTGCATTTAGAAAATACTGTATTCCACAGAATGAAAATAAAGATGTAAAGTTCATCTTGCTAATAGAATCAGAAACTAAACTTCTTCCCTACTTGCACACTATGTCAAGCAAATACACATTTATCTCAGTAACTTGTTAATGCTGAGTATAAAAGTAGACAGTGCACTGCACTGTGCATCTTCATCAGAATCAAACAAGGAAAGTAGAACTGGCACTTCCTTGATGTACCAGAGCTAGCTAAGCAGAGGCAGGTAACCCCACAAGATATGACATTTCAGATCTTCAAGATTTAGTCATAGTTTCCATCAAAGACTACATTTGAATTCAGACACAGTTCCTAAATGAAATTAAATGAGAGCAATTCAGTGATTAATGGAAAGTTTATTTCTATAACCAAAAGCATAAATTAAGATGATTCATTCACTAATAAATGGTATTACACCGAATGCCAGCACCTAAAACTCACATCAAGCTTAACTGAACGTCTTGAAATAGTTAATGCTTTAGTGCTTTTATTATATTTCTATTCATTGGAGTTCTGAAATATGGCAAGCGCTAATACATTGGCTCTGTTATACTTCCAAGCTTAAATCATTCACTGAAGAATCGCCTACTGCTACTTGATAATGCCCTTTAAAACAAGATCAAAGACCATTGGTAAATGCCAATCCCTTCCTTCCCCTCCTTCCCCCTGTTTGTTTGTTTTTTTTCTTTTAATTAAATGTAAAGTCTTGATGAAGTTGAAGAAAAACACTTAAGATGTGTTAGAAAGAAGGTTTAAAATTATAACATCAGTCAAGCAGTATTTCCATTCCTCAGAATAATGTTACTGAGAACAGAAACATCTTAAGAGATTTGTTTCTTAATAATATGTCAATATCAACTGGATGCAACATAACAAAAATTAGAACACTTATTTTACAGTGTCCTAAACAGTTGCTCAGAAACTAAAAAGTTTGGGAAAAAAAAAATTAAAAAAAATCCCACCAAGAAAGCCACACAACTGAAACTGTCAATATTGCATTCATAAATGAAATGGAATTCAAGCTAATGTTAGAAGAAACTCAAAAGAGAAAATTTAGATGTTATTATTTTCTAGCAAATGAATCACTATTATAGTACGTTAGAATTGCTAGTTTCAACATTATAACAAAATTCTGCATTTCAAAGCAGCAAAACACATTATTTACGAATAAAACAAACACAATCTGTAACTTTTCCTTTTCAAATTAGTCAAGACAATACGTCTACATAAAAATAACTGAAGATATATCTGTCATTTTATTTAATTCTGAAGATTAACCAGAGAGATTTGATGGTGTTTGTGAGAAAAATCTTCAGTAAGTGATAACGTCAAAGAGGGCTAACTTCTACTAACAGCCATTTGCATCTATAGTTGAAGGACTTAGCTGTGTTGATAACAAGCAATAGTATCAAAATAGATCTAGTCATTGCAAAAAAGGTCAGTGAGAAGATATTCATATTAAACAGATAAACACAAAGCCAGAAAATCTCTGTCCCTAGCATTTCATTGCAATGCACTTGTAGAATGTCTCATGATCAGTACACGGTCAAAGTCTACAAAATGTTTTAGAAGGAGCCCCTTTACTGAACTGAGTCACTGGCTCGTTGGTCAAAGTTAATGTCTTTTCAAATCCAGGAAACAGAACTAAAGCTTTATCAAATTAAACATAATTTGTGATTATAAAGGACTTTGAATTCTAAAATCAGAGCTATCTTCTACGGTAATTTAACAACAGCATGATTATGGTAGGAAAAAAGTGGGAACTGAACATTCAATATTGTTATAAAAATGAAAGATTTCTTTCAATATTTATGCAAATTTATTGCAAACTGCATGTTGTATTTTTAATTAAGGTCTAAGCTCCCTGCTTGGAAGATAACAGAAACTGTTTGTATTACAAAGTGGAATAGATGCAGGCCGCAGAGTGAAACACCACAATCTCTACAGAGTACAGACCACCTTTTAAGTGATCTACTTCTAACCTCGTCCTGCGAACGATGTGATATTAAAAAAAACTAAAAAACACAGTGAAATGTGCTTATAGAACACATCTTCCACCTAATTACTCTTTGAGAAAAAAACATGTTGAAAATGCTCAGTGATGCAAAATCAAGAATGATAGCTGTTAAAGACAGATCTTCAAACACACTCCTGCAAATATTTTTCTTAAGACTGAAAGGTGAAATTTCAGAATAAACATATTTTAACCTTATCAAATTTGTAAATTAAGGATGGTGATTTCATGTGCTGACTTCTGTGTGTCTTTAAATAAAGCTCAAATCTTTGAAAAAACAGTCGGACACATACTTTGTCTTTTTTTTTTTTTAAACTGACTGAATCCTGACTAAAAGTAGCTAAAAGTAACAGATAATTTTTTAATAAACAAATAAAACTACATATCTTCCTTCTTTTTTTTTTCTGACAATGCTTTATTAAATAATACATTTCTTCATTTTTATATAAAATTTTAAACTTTGAAAGTTTAAAACAAAAATGTGAGCATTAGTCACTTATTTCTGTGTCTGAACACCTAAGAAAATTTATAATTACAAAAAACACATCACTTCATACTACACTATCACTACAAGTATACTTAAGTTTTAAACAAGAGAGTGAAAATGTTTAAATGCTATGACATTGGCTATGTATAATCTCATGCATGGCTTGAAGATTTTCTGTTCTGTTCCTGTGAAGAATATATTTGATATACATAAAGTCAATTTATTTAACAAACCTCAGTAAGAAATGTTTAAAGTTTCTTCCCGAATCACAGTTATAATATTAATAAAGACAGCTAGGTTTTTGCAAATGTTGGACATGTGAATATTACCTAAGGTCAAAAATGTGTACCACAGAATAAAAAAAATGTTGAAAATGTGGTTTAAGATAGTGTTTTTATGAACTTTTTATTATGGTATTTTTTTTTCAACAGAAGTTAGAACTTATTCTAAGCCATAAAAATTGAAGTCTACGTTACAGGAAATTCTCACTCAATTCATCACGTAACTGTAGCTCTTAATAAACTGACCTTAAAAACACAGAGTGGAAACCTTGATTATATGCTAATAATACGCACATCAGAGTTGTCCTGAGAAGCTTCAGATAAAAACTACCATATGAAAGTTAAATTCCAAAATCCTCTAGATTCTTAAATGCAAAAGAATAATTCATGTTGCAATTTAGCTGAGATCTATTTTTCATTTCCCAATTCTTATCAATTTTTCCAAGAGTGACTTCAGAAGCATTTTCATTTCCTTAGTTCTATGGTCTTGCATCCACATAGTTATGCTTTGGTTTGTCTATAATAAACAAGAGTACCCAACTATACACATTTCTAATTTTCAAGCATACAAAAATATAATAAATTCTGTACTTCATATCACAATTTTTACTGCTATGTATGAAAATGATATGTTTTCACAAATGAAACAGTGCCATCTTGTGTATTTCTCTCTTGTTAAAATAGGAATGTTCTTCCCTGGGGATGTTCAAGGGATTATTTTTCATAGATTTGATTTTTATTTATTTTTTTATTATTCTTCATGAAGAACAATATAAGGTATTGTAGATAAAATCTGAAGTTAACTGAGGAGAATCATCGCTCAAACTACTCACAAATTTATTTTAAAATAACTAAATATCTTCTACTATAACATGCAAAATGAAACAGTTTTCAAATGAAAGACTACAGGAAAGATAGATTCGTTTTTCTACAAACATGCTTTACTAATATCTGAAAGAAGAAACAGTATTGGTAGCCTGTAATAGATACTGTAAAAAGAAACGCTGAGTATTTGTAGCGGGGAACTCTCTGTTAAAAAGAAAATTTGAGTATTTTTAGTGATTGATACCCTGGTCCCTTGAGACATGAAGTCTCAAGAACCAGAGGCCCAGACACCTTAAGGGTGTGTATAGCACTTTCATCTCTCAAGAGAAACACACATCCTCTGCTCCTCTTTGATCTCTGAAGTGCCAGCGCACCAGTGCACATAGCTTGGAGATTAAACATGAAGAACTAGAGATTTAAGAGTAGTCAACTTAGATTCAACAAGGGGAAATTATGTTTGATGAATTTGGCAGCCTTCTATGAAGTCATGACCAGATGGGTAGACAAGGGGAGAGCAGTAGATGTTATGTACTTTGATTTCATCAAGACATTGTCTCCCATAACATACTCTTTAGTAAACACAGGAAGTGTGGGATAGATGATTGGACAGTGAGGTGGATTGAGGACTGGCTGACTGGTAGATCTCAGATGGATGATCAGTGGAGCAGAGTCCAGCTGGCAGCATGTATCTAGTGGTGCTCCCCAGGGTTCAGTCCTGGATCCAGTCTTACTTAATATCTTCACCAGTGACCTAGATGAATGAATAGAGTGCACCCTCAGAAAGTCTGATGGTGTTATTGAAGCTGAGAGCATATTGGGCTGGCACACCAGAAGGCTGTGTCGCCGTTCAGTGAGATCTGGGCAGGCTGGATAGTTGGGCAGGAGGGAACACTGTGTGATTCAACAAGGGGAAGTGTAGAGTCCTACGCCTGTGGAGGAATAACCACACAAATCAGTTCAGCTGAGGAGCTAATCTGCTGGAAAGGAGCTCTGTAGAGAAGGACCAGGTAGTCCTGGTGGACAACAGGTAGACCATGATAGAGCAGCGTGTCCTTGTAGCCAAGAAGTCAACGGTTTTACTGGGATGCATTAAAAAGAGTCCAGATAGCAGATTGAGGGAGGTGATCCTTCTCCTCTGCTTTGCCCTGGTGAGGTCACATATGGAGTACTGTGTCAGATTCTGGGCTTCTTGATTTGGGAAGACAGGGAAATTCTAAACAGAGTCCAGCAGAGGGTCACAAAGATGATGAGGGACCTGGGACTTAAGAAAAGACTGAATGGGTACCTTATTAATGCTTATAAATACATAGGGTGTCGAGAAGATGGGGTCAGCTCTTTTCAGTAGATCTCAGTGACAGAACAAGGGACAATGATCAAAAACTGGAACACAGGAAGTTTCTTACAAACATGAGGTAAGCCCTATTTACTTTGAGGGTGACAGAGCACTGGAACAAACTGCCAAGGGATGTGAAGGCTCCTTCTCCGGAAAGATTTTTGTAACCCACCTTAGGTTTCTGTGCAACCTACTGTAAAGAACACACTTTAGCAGGGGATTAGACTAGATAATCTCCAGAGGTCCCTTTCAACCCCTATGATTCTGTGATACTAGACTGCAGTCTCTCTGTACAATTGTTTTAATATAGTTTTGATGTACAGCTTTAAAAATACAATTGATACTGTTTTAATCTACTTCTGCCCAACGTTACTGTGTACCTCAGTAAGTTTTCATTATATGGTCTTAAAAATATTGATGACCATAATTAAAATGAACAATGTAGTTTACAAAATTGTATTGACAATTTATAGATACTGCTAAAAGCACTTGTGTTATGAATCATAAATAGTTAATAGGTACTACAGCATTCTACTGTCATATAAGGGTGAGAAAGTAAGAAGTGTAATTAACAGTAGATAGTTGCATTAATTTGAATGCTAAAGCAGACAAACAACTCCCAGACAAGAATATTCTGTTTGGCAAGCACCAATAAGGATACAGAGTAATTGATAGCTCTGGAGCATCTCTTGATGAAAGCTTTTGTAATTTAAAAGCTATGTAACAATATGAGCTGTCTATAATTTGATAGACACATGCACAAAACAGATGTTTTATCAGCTAAATCAATGCTGCATCCATTAAATTATTAATTCCCTCAGATTACTTCCAACTTCGCTTAGAAGAGATGGCTGAAGGACACTGCTGCTTACAGTACAAGCTCAATTCCAGCAGTAAATATGAATATTCCTCATTCATTTCTGAAGTAATCTGATATACTGTAACCATTTAAACAAATTTTAGCATGCTCCAGCCTTTTTGTACCTTGACACAAATATTGCAAAGCTTTTAAAACAGATATTTTTAGAAACTATAGATAAACACAATTACAGAACCCTGTACTTAAGAAAGAGTTAGAAATAAAAAGGCAATTATGAATCAAGTGATGTTTACATTAGGAATTAAAACTTAAAATCACAGATATAATCTCAGGAGTATTTCATGACACTCAGCTTTCTGTACTGAAAATGATAGAAAAGTAACTTTCCTATTAAAAGAAGGCAGACAGCACATCTGGAGAAGCTTGCTTTTAAGTAAAATTTCTGAAGACAAAGCTTCAGCTGATTTTCTTAGAGTTCATGTGAAAAGATATAAAAATAACTCATTGAGAAATAAAGGCCAGACAGGGAAAACGTGCAGACTGCTCTACAGCACAATCAACTCCACACCAATCCACGGTGTGATAAATCACATAAATTTTTCATATACAATAGGAAAATATATATATATATTGTGACTAACAGTCTCCCAGTGTTATTTCTCAGCTTATGTAAATAAGTTCAGTGCGACATTCCATTTTAAACATACAATGCAAAGAGCTTGCTTGGTTTGAATGCTTCTGTTTGGAAGTCATAGAAATAAGAGTAATTCAGTAATCTGCAGTGATTGATGTGACAAACATCAGGCATAAATTAAAAAGAAAGTAGGTTCTACTCCACTAGCATGTACTGCACTCAGATTTTAGTTAACCTGACATGAAATTGAGAGTTCCACACTATGGATCTTAATGCACATCTTTTTCCATATCAGTTGCAAAATAAGATACATCACAATAATAAGATGACAATATTTTAAGCAAAGTGCACACATGCAGCAAGGTTCTCAAAAGATAATAGTCTAATACTTTCCAACCTGCCCTTCGATGTAAGTTTTTGACCTTAACATCTGTTCCCTGATTTTACTAAAACTTTATTTACTCATGACTAAATTACAATGAAAAATTAAACTGCTTTCTAGATAACTGCATATTATATTTTATTAATTATTTATTATTATAAGTAGCCATGCACAAGTGGACATCTTCCACGCACATCTCAAACGCAACCTTAGAGATCCTGTACCTGTGGCATTTGCTACTTTAATCATTGCATATTTATCAACAAAACAGTAACAGCCATTCTGTTGAAATGAATTGAAAATATTAAAATGTATTCACAGTTTCTCAAAAGCTAGTTGTATCTTCATAACTTAATTTTCTTTCTTGTTTGGCAGTCATGAAATAAAGCTCGCTGACAGTATAACTTAATTTTGGTGTAAAATAAATTTATGTAATCTTTGATTTGTAAATCATTTACATATGCATCAAAAATAATTATGCATTGTTTACAATTATATTTTAAATTTTTGTTTTATACCTTTCAAAATATAACAAGAAATTCCCATCCTGAAAACTTAAGCAACTTGCAAATCATCTGTACTGTACTGTTAAAATTAGACAAATTACATAGATTTAAAAATAAGGGCATTACATCTGACTCTTCTATATTTTAGCTACTACAGTTGTATCATTTTGCATACTTTACATAAAGAGCTGGGACAAGCTGGAAAGATATGACAGTACAGATAGAATAGAGACAGTGTAAGCTAATGGAATATATCCTTCCCTTTAAATTGAGTGGCAGATTATTGGCAGAATATCTTTTCAATACAATATAAGAATTTGAGCAATCAAGAGAAATTCTATACTTCCAACTAATTTACTACCTACACGCACCTACTGCACTCATTACTATGGCAAGCAGCTATCCTTTCAACACACTTTCTAGGTCTAATCTTCAGTAAAAGCATTTTTTTTTTCTTAAGAGAGTTTTCAGCAGGAGGTTAGTAGGAGGGAATGGTAAAATATATTTTCCATGTAATGGAAATGTAATCTTCTTTTAGACACAGCATGCAAGTGCTGTGTTAACAAAACAGTGCTGCAGACATTCTAAAAACAGGTTGCAGCACAGACTTGTCAACAAGCCACACATTTCAGATGAAAAGGTGCAGTAACACTTAGGTCCACCTTATCTGAAGAACCAAAATACATAATCTCACCAGACAATAGAAAGATATCTAAGTCATATTCTACAATTTACTGATTCTGTTTTAATTTTTAGATTTAACTTACTAATAGCATAGTGAGGGGTCTCGGGCACAAGCCTTCAAACAGCACCAGAGGAAGCTGGGATTGTTCAGTCTAGAGAACAGGAGACTCAGGGGGGGAATTTATCATAGATTCACAGATTCATAGATATATTAGGTTGGAAAGGACCTACAAGATCATCTAGTCTAACCATCCTCCTATCACCATCCCTACCCAATAAACTACTAAATCAAATCCCTTAACACCTCATCTAAACCCTTCTTGAACAGCACTAGGTAGGGATGTCACCTCCCTACCTAAGCAACTTGAATTAAAACAAATTTCTACTCCTACAGATTTTTAAAACTGTCTTGAAACCTTAAATGAGACATCAGCAAAACATATGACAGCAAGCAAGAAAAATCTCATTCAGTCTTTGTATTACAACAGAAGGGATTAGAAGCTCCAAAATATGAAAAGAAGCTAGAAAAAATGAGTAAAAGAATCTGAAATGATGTAAATAAGAGATCTAAAGTCATCTATTCCTAATACCAATGGACTCCTGTCATTCTTTTAATATGCAATTTTTATTCACTAAAGAAGAGTAAACTGGTGGTCAACTGCAACTCCGACATGGATTTGTGAAATATTATCATTCGTATCATTCTAAATACACGTTTCTCTTTCATCAAAGCTTCTACCATTTTATCATCTTTGCACACAAATTTATTGTGCATTTGGAGTGTGGAATATTAAAATGAGCATTTCTAGTATAGCATAAAATTTTGGTACTGAAGAAGCTTCCAAGTACTAGAAAACAGAATGATTGTTCACCTGTTCCAATATTGAAGAGGTATAAACTTTTTCAACTATGGCACTTCTTGTTTTGGGGGAAGTCTGTCCTGGCATTCTATTGAACGTTTCACTTCTGCAGTATGCCTCAGCAGTTATGCAAACATTAACATTTCACTATTCCAAACAATTGCTCATTAACAATTTTTTATTCAAAAAGCTGTATAAATTAACCTTAATTTATACATTTCCTGCTTAACTCAAGGGACTGCTGGTACTGAAAGCACATAGTAGATAAAACTCTAGAGAAATACAGAGTCATTTCCAGCTTGTCCCAGCTCTTTATACAGGTTCATCCATTTATCAGGATCATGAAAGCCAATTTCAAAATTGAATGAAATCTAGTGCCATAAGCCAGGATACATAATCCTTTGCATGTGATCAACTACATTTCCAAAGCATGCATTCTTGCTGCTTGAGCTATCCGTTATCTCCTAGTACTGCTGCTGCAACAAGGCTATGGTCACACAGAGACCACTCCCTGTCTCCCCATACCCTGTGTGAGGGTGCCCTGAACAACATCCACAGATGGCTGAGCAGAAATGTAAGTAACCAGCGCATGTAATACCTGATGGAGAAAGCAGAAAGGAGTATGGAGCCAGGCTCTCCTCAGCAGTGCCCACTGACAGGACATCAGGCAACAGCCACAAATTGAAATACAAGAAGTCACTTTTAAAGATAAAGTAATGTTTTACAGTAGGGGTGACTGAACACTAGAACACTTTGCAGAGCTCTCCATTTCCTTAGGGATACTTGGAATCTACCCAGATGACCCTGGACAATCTGCTTTTGTCGACCCTGCTCTGCTCTTTCCATTAAACTTCCCTTCCTCCTTATACTCTTTTTAGGTCCTTTGTGTTTTATTGTGACTAGTAAGATTTGTCAGATTAGAATTCTTTGCACAGTCAGAACTCCTGAAGCAGCAGTAGGCAAACAGCTTCCAGATTAATTACATTACTAGAGGAGCTGTTCAAACCAGTGAAACAATGTTACATTCCCATTCCAATACAAATCCCTTCAGCAGTCTTACAACATAACATCCTAAGTGAAGAGCTATGAATTTTAGCCTTAATTATATAATTCTTTGAAAAAATAAGGCAAAAGCTTGTCAGTTAAGATTTGTCTTTAATCTTTCTTACCTTGTTAATGCAAGAAATAGAATGTCATTGTTTCAGAACTGAGTTACAAGGCAATAGCTCTTGGTAGGTTATTAACAAGGCTTTTGCCTTCTCACAGAAAATAATTTTCTTCTTTTTCTTACACTGAAAACCTTTTTAAGATTCAATGAATTGTTCGCAATTGAATGGTATTACACCTCAGCTCACCACTGCTTTGAAAACTGGCTAGTGTTAAAACTATGGATCAGAGGAAAACAGCATTTCAAATCAAAAGGAGGTGTCTGGTGAATGCTGCTGGAGCACGTGCTAGGTCATGTTTTAATTAAATTCCTCATTACTGATCTGAAAAAGTGCATAAAGAGCATGCTAATGAGATTCATATATCTACAATGGAAGGTGTCGTGTAATCCAAACAACACAGAAGTTTGGAATGTGTGGGAGGAAAATCTCCCACCCTTGAACAGAGAAAGATTCCATTATCTGTCGGTTGTTATGTTTGTTTTTAAATCAAGTCCCGAGGTAAGATACTATAATATTTTTCCATCAGAAGTGGGAAGATTTTCTAGTGAAAGATATCCTGGAGACAGTGGTAGTGACCATTAGACAGGACTTCTCAGTACTGTTACATTCAGAGGTAAACCCAGCCCAGATCACAGTAAGGGTTAGGATAGGATGTTCAGTCATAATATATCTGAGACTGTATGCACCCTAACAGTGTACTACTGTACAGAGATTGACCACCAATCAAAGAACCATTTAGAGTGGATAGAACTTCCAAACATCCACCTGATTTAACCTCCACTACCCTCTTTACAACCTACACCACTGAAAATAAATCAACTTTCCATCACAGTAACCAAAGGTAAGTAAAACTACTCATATACATGGTCATGTGAGTTGAAAAGGACATCAAAGATCATCTAGTTTCAGCCCCTCTGCCACATATAGGGTGCACTGCTCAGCTTGGTGCCATCCATGAACCAGCTGAGGGTGCACTCGATTCCATCATCTACGTCACTGATGAAGATGTTGAAGAGGACCAGCCCTTGGGGGACATCACTTCTGACTGGTCTCCACCCAGACATAGAACTGTTATCACAGTCTTTCGGTTGCAACCTACCAGGCAGTTCTCAATCCATTAAACAGCCTGTCTTTCAAATCCATACCTCTCCAATTTAGATAGAAGGATGTGTAGTAGAGGGAGAGTTTGAAGGAAGGAAGTAGTGATGCTTGTTTATATTAACTTAGGTGTCTATGGAGGGTTAGTTATACAGATCTTCCGTAATCGAAAAAAACAACTGACATTGTGCTGATAACATTATTTGCGTACATCAGGGAGGTAGTTTTGTTTTTTTGTTTTGTTCTTTCAATAAAGTCACTGATTTTGATGGCTACCATTATGTTCCATTCAACTCCAATGGCATATGGCTTTTTGTTTGTGTGAACTGTTAGGACTATCTTTTAAAACTACCTTTATATTGCTTTCTCACTGCTATTTGAATTTAGTCAGACTACAGAATACAAAGCAAGTCACAAGTATTGAAGAGGGTACAGTCTACAGTACTGTTTCTTTGTTTCTCTTTCTGATGCATTTTGGGTTGCTGAAGTTTTAGTATTTTGTGAAGTTTCTTTCAAAAAGCAAGATAAAGGAAAATATTCTAAGGAAAACCCCTGTTCTACTTGGCAAAAACACTTAAATTTTCCATACTACTCCATTATCAGAGAGCCTTTTGATTAACATTCAGTTTTCAGGCTTATATTTTCATGGTATATCCTGGGACAAGATAACTATCCTTCAATTTGGTCTTCTCCAAGTAATATGAAAACTTAGCAACATGACAATTTCGATCATCTGCACCTGTTAAAATTTGATATATTACATAATCAATTGCTGATAGCCTCTCAGAAAAGACTGAATAATAATTTGAACAGTTTTGTTGTTTCTCAAGTCCTCTGAGTTTCTTAATAGTGTGACTCTAGCAGTTCTAAACAAAGCAAATTGAAGCTTTGAATACTTGTTACTCATCTCTGACATCCATGGTTTTCAAGCAGCATTAAGGTTAAATGAAAGTTCACTTACGCTCTATTTTGCTTAATAAGTGCTCTCATAATTAAATGCAGATCCATGTAACTTAGTAATAGAAAGAAAAACTCATCAAGATTCCTGATTAGGAAAAAAACATTAACAGGACTGCATAGGTTATAGAGATTTACCTCATGTTTAAGGTAAATTAAGGTCAAATTACTCTCCACAAAGGAAAATTGCTTGAACTGTAGCTGACAAGAAATTTCAAAATTCATTTTCATTGTCTGTACACCAGAAGTAAGCATACATTTAATAAATCAGTATAGTAAATTAAAAAAATCCATAAAAATATAATGCCTTCATAATTATGTTTTCAGCAAGTTAAATGTGAATGTGTATACACTGAAAATACTAGTGTAGCTAACATGAGCTTTAGGATATTTCAAATTCTATTTTTTCCAGTGGGAAATCCTAATGTGAACTGAATTAAAAGTCCTTTGCTTAGTATCTGTTCAAAAACAGATAGCCTTTCATAAAACCATAGAACTACACGGATTGGAAAGGACTTCTGAAAAGAAGATAGAGTCAAATTCCCCTGCTAAAGCACGTTTCCTACAGTAGGTTGAATAGGAAAGCATCCAGGCAGGTCTTCAGTACCTCCAGAGAAGGTGACTCCACAACTTCCCTGTGCAGCTTGTTTCAGTGCTCTGACAGTCTCACAGTAAAGAAATACTTTTGGATGTTTGTACAGAAGTCCATATGCTCCAGTTTGTGTTCAGTGACTCTCTCCCCATTCCATTCCCCATCACCTCTCTCAGCCTGCTGGGCATACTCTTTGTAATGCACCCCAGGATCTCATTGGCCTTCTTGGCCACTGCTGGCTCATGGCCAGCCTGTCATCCACCAGGGCATCCAGGCCCCTCTCCTCAGAGCTCCTCTCCAGCAGGCCATCACAGCCCCCCCTCATTTCATAGGAGACCCACATCTTCCTTAGTCTTCATTTTACGTTGACAAAGTTTCTTTTTAAAAACAAAACAAAACAAAACACAACAAAACAAAACAACAACAACAACAAAAAAACACTTCCTTATTATCCTTCATCTCTTTTGCCAGATCCAATTCCAAGTTGACCTTAGCCTTTCTTTTCGCATCCCTGCAGGCCGTGACAACATTCTTATATTCTTCCCAAGTGGCCAGACCCTTCTTCCACATCTCATGGACCTTTCTCTTTCCCTTGAGTTTATGCATGAGCTCCTTGTTCATCCACACAGGTCTCCTGCCACACTTGCTGAGCTTCTTACTCACAGGGACACACCAATCCTGAGCTTGGAAGAAGCACTGTTTAAATGCTGACCAGTTCCCACATATTCCCTTGCCTTCTAACACCCTAGTCCTTGGGATAGCTTAAAGAAGGTCCAGGAAGAGATTGAAGTCAGCTCTCCTGACATACAGGGTAGCAATCCAACTTTTTGGCTTGCTTCTTCCACTCAAGATCTTGAACTCCACCATTTCATGATCGCTACATCCCAAGGTGCCCCTAACCTTCACTTCCGTAACAAGCCCATCCTTCTTAGAAAGAACAAGATCCAGTAACTCCCTACTCCTCGTCGGCTCCTCCACCACCTGCTTCAGAAAGTTATCTTCAACACACTGAAGGAACCGTCTGGAGCATGTGAGCCTGGCCATGTTGCTCTTCCAGCAAATATATGGATAACTGAAGTCCCCCATAGGAACTTGCACCTGAGAACATGAGGCTACTTCCAGCCGCTTGTAGAAGGGGAAGGAAACCATCCAGAGGGAACTGAACAGGTTGGAGAAGTGGGCCGATGTGAATCTAATGAAGTTCAACAAGGCCAAGTGAAAGATGTTTCACCCAGGCCAGAGCAATCCCAGGTATTTATATAGACTGAGGGAAAAACTCCTGCAGAGCTACTCTGCAGTAAAGGACCTAGGGGTCCTGGTGGGCAGGAAGCTGGACATGAGCCAACAGCGTCCACATGTAGCCCAGAAGGCCAACTATATCCCAGGCTGCATGTAAAAATGGGTAGCAAACAGGGAGGGTGAGGTGATAGTCCTCCTCTGCTTAGCACTCATGAGGCCCCATCTGGAGTACTGAGTCCAGGCCAGGGGTCCCCAGCACAAGAAAGACACAGAGCTCTTGGAATGGATGCAGAGGATGGCCACTAAGATCATCAGAGGACTGGAGCATCTCTCGTATGAAAAATGCTTTAGCAAAGTGGGCTTGTTTAGATTGGAGAAGGCTCCAGGGAGACCTCATTGTGGCCTTCCAGCACCTGAAGGGAGCGTATCAACAGGAGGAGGAATGACTACTTGTATAGGTTGATAGTGATAAGACAAGGTGGAATGGTTTTAAACTAAGGCAGAAGAGATTTAGGTTAGATGTTAGAAGGAAGTTTTTCACTCAGAGAGTGGTAACACACTGGAACAGGTTGTCCAGAAAGGTTGTGGATACCCCATCCCTAGAGGCATTCAAGACAAGGCTGGATGTGGCTCTGGGCAGCCTGGGCTGGTGGTTGGCAACCCCACCCACATCAGGGGGGCTGAAACTAGATTCTCTCTGAAGTCCTTTTCAATCCAGACCATTCTACGATTCTATGATACACAGACTGCCAATCTTCTGCAGTTTTCAGAGTAGGGAAAGTAAAGACGTGGGAAGGACTGTGTTTGTATTCCAGGCACAGCAAGAAGCAAGTTTGCAAACTAACGGAAAAGAACAACAAAAAATAAATGGGTATGTAGTAAATAACCCCTTTCACAGTCATAAAAATTGACTATCCATCATTTTTTGTTAAGAACCTTACCTGTGATACAGTCACTTGAAAAACACTGAATGTTACTTGAAAACAGTAATAAATAAATTGCTGATAGAATTAAGATAGATGAATATTTTTCTTCCCTTAGAATATTTCACTTGTAACTTTTAGTCAGCTGCCAATTATTGGTGGATTCACAAGTTACTTGGGTTACAGAAATCATGTTTCTACAGGAAAACCTGTGTCTGAAGCCTTCAGTGAGTGCTATACTGAGGATGCTCATGTTCTTTCCTTATCTGTATTACTAACCTTCTGTTCCACACTTAAATCTTGTGTGCATTCTTCAAGCTTTTAAGAACGTGTTATTAACAATGCTTTTACTTAATCTGTATAAATCCACTCCTAATTGCCTTTGATAATAAGGCCATTCAGCCTCCCCAAAAACTGTGGTCTTTCAACCTCTGTCCCCAAAACAGTCACAAACGTATAATGGAAAAATAATCTGATGATACTAATGGGTAAAATATATTTATTTTAAATGCTAGCTTTAAAAATCTGAAGTAAAAGCAACCTTTCATCCCACCAGGGATGATTCCATTAATATTTAATGAATGTTAATATCAATAGAATTATTCCTGATGAATAATTCTCTATTGTGAAGCTTAGCAGTTCAGATTTGGATTGCAGGACCTTATAAACTGCCAATACTCAGCATAAATATTTTAGGAATTACACATCTATGAATGACAAAACAATACTAAACTATGCATATTTTTTCCTATTTAACATTCTGATGCTGTCCGAGGCTGACTACATAAACAGTTACTTTTCTGTATCTGGCTGCTTCTCCTGAAATCTGAGGTCCTTTTGAATTCAGAGAGACTAAGAAGAGGAGTAAGAATTTGTGCAATAGGGTCACTGGCTTTTACTTTAAAAAGAACTATTTCACTGTTAACACACAACAGCACAGAGTTGAACATGGCATGCCCTAATCCAGCCTCCATAAGAAATTTTTAGGAACTAAAACATGAAAAAGTAAAATTCCCTATGCACTCTGAAGAAGTATGACATAGGTGGAAAAGAAGATCCTTACTGGCACTATCATAAAAATATGTGAAACTATTCATGCATATATCACTTGTTTCATTCAATTTAAAAAAGTAATAAATTATTCAGTGAGCTTTTTAGCCTTTCTAAGCAAGAAAAAAATGCTGAAAATATAGGTAGCACAGGACTTTAATGTAGGTGCTATTTGGGGATTATGCAATCACTCTGAAATACATGCTTACAAGAAGAAAGGAAAAACTCAATATGAAGGAACAGCCTCATCCAGTGCAAAGGGCATTATCATTCATGATGAGTCAGGAAAACCGAAGATGCTATAACACTGTTGGCACATCCATTCTGGAGGGTTGTGCTGATGTGGACCAAAGTGATCAACAAAAATACAATGAAGAAACATCAGGAGCCGTGCATGAGGGTGAAATACAAAAAACAGTTCTCACAGAGAGAGAAGAAAGATGGGCTGATGAGGAAACTGGAGCTCAAGAAGTAGAGAAGATCAGTTTAAAAAAAAAAAAAAGTGGGAATCATCGCTATAGAAGGCAGTTTAAAAAAAAAAAGAAACAAGTGCATATATGAAGAAACATCTTCCTGAATGTATGACTGCTTTCTTTATTTCTGAAATATTAGCACAAGATCTCCTGATTAAAAAAGGTTTTCTAACAGAAGAGTAAAACCACATCTGAGCAGACCAAATAGTGGCTGTCAAAGTACAGATTCTCCCATTAGACCACACGTACTTCAAATGCAAGGGAAGGTGACAAGGAAGAGCAATGTATCTACCTCCCTGTTCATAACAACAAATTGAGGAAAAACATCAGGGTTCATATTTTTGCAAAATGGGCCTGTATTGTTCCATTCCTATAAGATTCAGAAGTAAGTGGTATCTGTATAACTCTTGTGAAGATTACTTAAACTGTCATCTTAAAAGAAAAATTTACAATGCATGAAGCTTGGCACTTCTCCCAGTTTTACCTACTGGGACTGCTGTATGGCTGGAAGTTCTGAAGTCCTAGCAGCTGTCCCACGGTCAACCTTCCACTCCCAGTCTGAACTGTGGAAGCAGGTAGGATAAAACTTCTTTAATTTACCTGAAAATATGCAATAGTCAACTTGTTGATAAGTTACTTATGAAGTTCTGAACAGCAGCTGTCCCACGGTCAACCTTCCACTCCCAGTCTGAACTGTGGAAGCAGGTAGGATAAAACTTCTTTAATTTACCTGAAAATATGCAATAGTCAACTTGTTGATAAGTTACTTATGAAGTTCTGAACAGCAGCTGTCCCACGGTCAACCTTCCACTCCCAGTCTGAACTGTGGAAGCAGGTAGGATAAAACTTCTTTAATTTACCTGAAAATATGCAATAGTCAACTTGTTGATAAGTTACTTATGAAGTTCTGAACAGCAGCTGTCCCACGGTCAACCTTCCACTCCCAGTCTGAACTGTGGAAGCAGGTAGGATAAAACTTCTTTAATTTACCTGAAAATATGCAATAGTCAACTTGTTGATAAGTTACTTATGAAGTTCTGAACAGCAGCTGTCCCACGGTCAACCTTCCACTCCCAGTCTGAACTGTGGAAGCAGGTAGGATAAAACTTCTTTAATTTACCTGAAAATATGCAATAGTCAACTTGTTGATAAGTTACTTATGAAGTTCTGAACAGCAGCTGTCCCACGGTCAACCTTCCACTCCCAGTCTGAACTGTGGAAGCAGGTAGGATAAAACTTCTTTAATTTACCTGAAAATATGCAATAGTCAACTTGTTGATAAGTTACTTATGAAGTTCTGAACAGCAGCTGTCCCACGGTCAACCTTCCACTCCCAGTCTGAACTGTGGAAGCAGGTAGGATAAAACTTCTTTAATTTACCTGAAAATATGCAATAGTCAACTTGTTGATAAGTTACTTATGAAGTTCTGAACAGCAGCTGTCCCACGGTCAACCTTCCACTCCCAGTCTGAACTGTGGAAGCAGGTAGGATAAAACTTCTTTAATTTACCTGAAAATATGCAATAGTCAACTTGTTGATAAGTTACTTATGAAGTTCTGAACAGCAGCTGTCCCACGGTCAAACTTCCACTCCCAGTCTGAACTGTGGAAGCAGGTAGGATAAAACTTCTGGCTAATGACCAGCAAGATAAGTTTTCAAATGTTCTTAATATCTGCTAACTATTTTAATATCAACAATTTCTATAAAAGACACTACTCAGAAATGTGTGCAGTTCAACAAGAAGGTGTTTTGGAGAGTATGTTTTGAATTAAGTTCTGTTTTCTCTCCCTCTACTTGAGGAAAACAAGAGGTTTGATACATTCAAATCCACTACTGATCCACTAGCTAATGAAGATTTTCATCTTACTCTAAAGATAAGCACAAAAAGAGAGACTTAAGGGAAGAAAAATAATTCTGATGACTCTAGCCTTAACAATCAAATGGATGCAGTCACTTGCTTTAAATCCTTGGGATATACTTTGCAGTTAGTTTCTGCTTCTTCCCTTGTCAGATCAGATTCCAATAAGCCATCCATTTCATTCCTCACAGTTTCTGCATCATTTTAGATTAGAGTTTGGACTAGTGCTATGCTTGTTCTCAGTGTTTTTAAATCAAAACTATATATTTGATTTCCATTTTGTTCAGAGGAGTGCAGTAGCAGGATTTCACAGGACATTCCTGCTATCTCCTATGTGTTAAGTTTCCTCTCAGAACTCTTTATAGAAACAACTTGAAAACCAATGCAGTTATAAAAAAAATCATGTCAGCATGTTTCAAAAAGCTCAGAAAAAAACAGTAAATAGATACAGCAGCTGAAAACATCAAAATATTTCCACTGCCATTCATAATTTACCTGAAAATATGCAATAGTCAACTTGTTGATAAGTTACTTATTGCAGAGATATGCATGAGGGGTCTCCTTGTCTGCATTAATAAAAAGGAAGATGACAAATCTTTTACATATGTGAGAAGTTTTAATTCCAAATTTGAACAAATCTTACACAATTATCATACACCAGAAAATGCAACAAATTTCCTATTTTTCTCACAGCCTACTACTGTCATTCCTAGAATTATGCCCCTCACAGCCTACGCTTCAGTAAAGACCTCCTCATGAGAGCCAGCAGCCTCTCAATACATATTGAGAAATAAATGTTAAGAAATAAATATTGAGAAAATAAATGTGAACTTCTTCAGTCTCACTGTCTAGCAACAAGTTATCCTATCATCCTAAAAGTAACATTCTAACATTTTACAAAGCTAAGTTTTCAACAACTGATGTGTTGCATAGTTTTCCTCAGAAATAAACCTGTTTACTAATTCTGAAACATGGTAGTTTTTGAATGAAAAAGCACCATTCACATCTGTGCCTTTTGCTGCATTTCTATACGCAGAAATTTCGTAAGACAAATTTTAATCTCTCCATTTGATAATCTCTTTGAATTATATGTTGTTTGGGCATTCACTGTATATTCTCTTTATGCCAAGTTCTCTGCACATTTGGTCAGGCACTATTATAGTCTCCCTATTGCATCTCATGTTTGTTTTTCTTTTTTCCCTCACCAATATTTCACCTTATTTTCCTGACTAGGAATTTGAAGTACACCATCATTTCACTTTGTATGCTCCCATCTCAGCCTAGTACTGTCATTGCTTCTTTAGATTAACATACTTCATGTGTGGGTTGCAAGAATAACCACATGCTTTCCACATATTCCCTCTTCTCTTCCTTCCTGTTAGTCTCCATTTCTTGACAAATAATTTATCCAGTGTCAAGTGTACTATTAATTTAATTACTTATTTTTCTGTGTGAACATAATCCCTATTAGAGAATGAAGGAAGGGGTGATGTCACCTAGGAAGCTAAGTGTTGATACCAACCCATCCTGTGACCTAATTACAGACCCATTAAAATTGACAACACATACACATGAAAAAACAGACAGTTTGTGTACTGTATGTATTTCCTTCCTGGTTTTCCTTCCCCCCCTCCCAAGTTAATTGGGATGGTTGGAATATTATCAGCAGAACTGGGACAGTTCAGTTAAATCAATTAAAAATTAACTAATTAGTACATTGAGTGTAACTTAAGAATATTTGGAAGAAATAAAGTTCCCTAATCATCTTTAGGCAGCTTTATTTTTTGTTTATTTAAACATTTTATTTGAAGCTGGTTATCTTTTAACATGAACATGACACTGTAAGTAACAATTATTTTTTCCTTCTGAAGAGCCAACTCCTCTTAATCCATATATTGAGAGTTAGCTACACTACACCATTTAGATGTTCTAAAAATACTGTATGTAAAATAAAAGAAAAAGAAATAAAATCTGTACATGTATGAAAAAATAATTCAGATTGCTAAACCTCAAAATTGTAGAGGTAAAATAAACTGTAAACATTGAGTGACAAAGATCCAGTGAAAACTAGCAGACATCTGAACCCATGTCCTTCTGAATCTGACATTCTGAATATTCATATAAACAAAATCAGACATAATGCAAGTACAAATAGTAGGGTAGCAGGCACTAGAATGAGCCAATTGTAATCAGACTTAAAGGAACAACACAACCAACCCCTACTGATTAGATCCCATCAAATGTGTATTTGCATGCCAGAAATAAACCTGTCTTTCACTCTGCAGCTGTTTGAAACAGGATGACTCCTGCAGCTGAACCTCCACCATAACCCGTACCCTATCATGTAGCACTGGGGCCCTGCTGGCCCCCATCCACAGCCTGATGCCTCAAGAAGGCTTCAGTAGGGCCTGTCCAGCAAATAGGAGACACCTTGGCCTTATCACTGAGCATCCCTGCAGCCTCAGCATGATAAGATGCCTCTCAGATTCTGCAACCTGAGGCTGGCAGCCCAGCTACCTCCACAAGGAAACCTAAGTGCTGCTGCTTCTGAATATATGCAGTTTACTCTTTCCTGTTTAGTAAAATTTCAGCTCTACCAGTAGCTATATTTCACATATAGCCCTGTTGGGTTTTTGGAGCCTGGGACTACAGCAATAGAACATCTCACTGAATTGACATAGGTAAACAAATCTTATGAGTATTCGGAGATTTTCCTTCTGACACTGAAAGGGATCATACAGGCTTCATGGAAGGAAGCTGAGACTAAACTAGCTAGATGAGTACAAAACATTTAGGTTTTTCCATTTTTAGAGAATTGATCAAACAAATGATGACTACAGACAGCTTTTAAATAAGGTGACAAAGTAACCTGTCCATCAGGCAGATCTATAAAATGACAAATGTGTTATGTTCAACAATTAAATAATTCAGCTGACTGAATAAGAAAAGGCAGACGTTATAAAGAACAATAAACAAAACATTTCACAATTTTTTGTTGTTTTATAATTCTCTCTTCACAACTGAAAGTGAAGATCCATATAAAGACTTAAATTATCTAATAGAACATCTATCTAGAAAGTAGGGAATAAGAATAGACAAAACAAAATTTACAAATATCTACTGATTAAACAGTGTTAAATGAATACTTACTGTCTTGCTTCAGAAGACCTAGTCAAATGAGATTTTTCTTTAATTTTTTTCTAATAGCTGAATAGATGAACATTGCTTTTCCACAATTCTGAAAGCTACATATATTTAACACTGAGACTACAAGTTCCCATCCTCAGTCTACATATCAAATACAATTTGAGATAAATTGTTCCCTAGGGAACAAATACGTATCTTAACAGAAGTCATGAAAAGAAAAGATTCATCATTTATTGAAAAGTGTCGCTCTGAAACATCACTGCCATATATGTAGAGACTCACCTAAAATTTGAGAACAATTCACTTCCTTTTTCTGATAACAAAGTTCAAATTTGCTCTCAGAAAAGGGAATGATAGCTTAAACATACATTCACTGACTTCTCCCTGGTCATTTACTGCAGCACTTCAAATGCTGCTTCTGCAAGGAAACAAGATCGCCATCAAAAGAGAAGTACTTGTAGTTACAAATGCTAGGAAGCAAGAAAGTGTTCTGAATGAACTAATTGTGAATAGTGTCATACAAAAATAGTTTTGAGAACTCATCTTTTAGTATCAAAAGACCACAAACCTGTTATTGCACACTTAAAAGCAAAGCAAAAAAAGAAAGGAACCTAGAGATCAACTACCTTGGACAGACAGGTAGTTGTTAAAGGAAGCTGAATTAAAGCCTTTCAGGGAGGAGGAAAATAACATACTTTTTTCTGGTTTATTGCAGTCATTCTGGATCTTTTTTTGTTTTGGTGCTTTTTCAAGTAGATGTATATTTCTAACTAAAATACATGTTATAGTAGAGGCTTGTATTATTTAATAAACCATAAGATGTCTGTTTTAAAACTTCCATGTAGCTTTCTGCCAAGTGAAAAATTACATAGATCTGATGGGAATGTAGACAATACAGTCCACTCTGAAGAAATACATACTTGCAAAAAATAAGATTCAGGCGAGGAGAGAAAGAACAATAAGAATCCAACATACTGACTTCAAGCAATTATTGCAACTGATAAACCATATTAGGCTACTTTTAGACTTATATCTGCTTTTGAACTGCATTTCTGCTTCCTTAGTATAACCTCCATTACAGTTTACCTACTGATGACATTGTGGTCTCCGCTACATAACTACTTGTAACTTATTTCTATTATCAGGCTTCCCATTATATTAAACAGAAAAGTGTTTACTGTACTTACTTAGAACAAAGAAATCCATATTGCGCACAAAATGGAAAGAGCTTACAGCTTTTTCCTCCCAACACTCTTATCTGGAGATTTTTCACAGTGACTATTGCATACGGAGAAAGCTGTAACTGTGAAGCCAGAAGGAAGATTGAACCTCTAGATTTGTTAATTTGCATCTGACTAGCTAGTTTTGTAGAAAGAAAGATGCATCATGACAGAAGAAGCAAATATATACCTAAATAATCCCCCATGCTTCTCAAGAACAGGAGGGTGAAGAAGGGATATTTGAAACTAATTTCAAGTATAAGTATTTCACATTTGAAGATGTGAAAAAGACATGAACATTAAAAGCACTTAGCAAAATCACATACAACAGCAAGAACAATAAACAGTTAACAGCAGTTTTAAAATGAACATACCTCAAAGACATCAGTGTCTTAATCTTCTGAAGAATTACTAGCTCAGCTGCCTTTTTGTCTTCCGGTCTTGAATTTGTTGTGTAACCTAGGAAAAATAAATCTCTGCTTACTTTCTAACTGAGAGCATAAGGCTAGACCCAAGGAAGGAAAAAAAAAAGTTAATAGCATTGCTGTTAATTCCTCTGTAATCCTACCTCAGTATCTTAAGCAAATAAATCTCAGAATAGGGTTGCCTTATTAAAAGCGAATTAGAAAACTGAATGTCATCCGGGTAGGGAGACATTCTCTTAAAATGCAGGCTACCAGGAAACTCATAAATAGAGTGTTATAGAAAAAAATGCTCCTATCAGGCAATCTTCATAACAGATCTTCAACAGATGCGTATGCAGCTATGATTTCACAAACTCCTAAAATAAAATGTGTCAACATCATTTCTTTAGACACTTGAAAGTTAGTGGTAAACGTACTCAATTTAGATTCCACTGAAATAACATTATAAAGATACGTGAAGTATAGCAGGAGTGGATACTGAAGTTCCATTCCTCCCACTATGCATACCATCATGTGTGACTTAACAAGGAAAATTATGAAAAAAAAAAAAAAAAGCTGTTCTTATTTTGTCAAATAAATTACCTACAATTCAAGAGGCACTGCCACTTGGTAATTCTTAACATTCCTTATAGGTTTTTAGAACTTCACTCGAAGGGTATAAATAGTGACAAAGTAGTGCATGCTGTAAAGAAAAATCTAATGCTGCAGACAGTTTTGTCATTGTTAGAAAATCATTTTATTTCTTATAAACGTTTATCACTTGTAAGCAACATGTCTCAATATCTTAGTTAAAAAAGATAACAGGTTATAGTGAGCTGGAGGTCAGCTTCTCTCTCATAACTAGCAGTAGGACTAGAGGAAACAGCCTCAAGCTGCAGTAGGGGAGATTCAAACTAGATGCAAGAAAATACTATTTTTCAGAAAGAGTGGTCAGGCACTGGAATGGGCTGCCCAAGGAGGTGGTAGAGTTACTGACCATGGAGATATTCAAGACATGTTTAGAATCTGAGTTGAGGGACATAGTTTAGACAAAATTATTGGTGGACAGCTGGACTGGATGATCTAGTAGGGCTTTTCCAGCTTTGGAGATTCTATGAGTCTATAAGATATCTAAGAAATAATACCTAAAGAAATGTTAGAACGAAGAGCTTTCTACTGAGAATCAATCACTTCATTAAAGTTGACTTAAAGGAAACATAACGAATGTAGATAAAAATAAAAAGGGCCATTTGTTTCTTCACTGATACCGAACTTCTCTGCTTCACTTTACAAAGCTATTCATAACTTCTGCTAAGGACTACTTACATCTAATTGCTCTGAACATCTGTATCAGTGCAATGGAATTGTTTTAACAGAAAATGACACTGAGAACAACTTGCTGGAAGGGTATGTAATGGTAACAGAACTAAAATTCATCCCTAGAAGATGACAGTTATGGAAACTTAAAGATGTAGGAATAACCAATGAAGAGTGTATTCAAATGAAAGCAATGAGAAGTAGACAGAACTAAAAGAGTAACTGGAAAGAGTTAATTGGAGCTCCATTTCACACCCACAAGCCAACAATAAAATAGCAAATCAGAAAGGAGTCAGGAAACTCATTTTCTAATAACACCTGGTTTTAAAGTCCTGAGTTGAGTATTCCTCCCTCCAGGAGGGGGAAAGAGTATGTAATCCCAGCAAGTTTGATCACGTGAAAGCACACGTATACTCTGCAAAAGAAAAACACCATCCAGAATTTATAAGACACAAGAAATGGCTTGTGTATCAAGTAAGGCTAAGAGCTATGGGGCTGTGTTTCAATTTCGGTAAATTAAACAAACCAGTGCTAACAGTAAGGTCAAATATTTATTTGCAACAGAAGAAAACAATGTCCAAGCAGCCTTGGTTAGAGAGTTTTGTGTTACTTTTTCAAAAATAGTAAATTGGAGTCCCATAATTTATCAAATTGTCAGGTAATAACTGAGATCTGCAAGGCTCAGACTCAACCAAAAGCTTCTCTCCATCCAACAGCTATTTAAACCTGCGTGCTATGAACTTTTCATGGTACTTCGAAAATATGAAAATAACTGAGCAACAGCAGTAAAATTCTAGCTTGAATGATGTGTTTTAGTAAATGTTTAGCTGTGAAGTGTCAACAAAACCTTCTTTTTCAATATTGTTTGTTTTTAGATATTAGTAAAAGACTTTCTCCACCACACAACTCTTAAAAGTTGATTGTACCCTCTCACACAAGTTTTTGTACCTTTGTATTTCTAGATTAAATGGAACATTTAATCAGATTTATAAATCTCATGATGTTCTCGGAGACCTGCAAGAATGTCCAGTTCTTTCAGTACACCAATTTTGAGGTTTTCTCTTACTGTGTTTAAGATCCACAATGTCAGTACAATACATATGTATGTTCAAACATGTTAATGACTATTTCTTCTTAATTACATGAATGAGAAAAAGAAACATGGATTTAGTCTAGTCTCTAGACATTGTAGGGGTTGGAAGGGACCTCTAGAGATCAACTAGTCCAATCCCCATGCCAAAGCAGTTCCCTAGACCAAGTTGCACAGGTAGGCATCTAGGCAGGTCCTCAATATCTCCAGAGAAGGAAACTCCACAATCTCCCCGGACAGCCTGCACCAGTGTTCCAGCACCCTCACTGCAAAGAATTTCCCACACACATTTGTGCAGAACTTCTATGCATCAGTCTGTGGCCATTTCCCTTCTCAGTGTGTGTCCTATCAGCACACACTGAGAAGAGCCCAGCCTCATCCCTTTGCCTCCCGCTCCCTAGATATTTATAGACATGGATCAGATCTCCTCTGAGTCTTCTTTTTCAAGGCTGAACAGACTCAGGTCTCTCAGCCTTTTCTCATGAGGGAGGTGTTCCACACCCTTTATCTCTGTAGCCTTCCACTGGGCTCTTTACAGAACATCCCTGTCTTTCTCATTGGGAAGCCCAACACTGCTTTAACAAACAAACAAACTCAGTTCATTTTGTTCAACTGCTTAACTTTTGTAGCACAAAACTGCTTACAATATTGTATAGAATTACTGATCAGCTTATACCCTGTTATTCAAGATGACTCAATTTTAATTGAGTAAATAATGCCTTGCCTTTAAGGAAAATTCCTCCCACAAATCTTTAAGCATTTAAAATGATTTAAACAACAGCAACAATAAATAAAAGGCAGCTGTTTCACATAGCTTAGAACTGGGTCAACTCTGTTGTATTACAACACAGACACACAAGTTCAATTTGTAATGTTTTTGCCCCACTATTTTTCCCTTGTTTTTCTTACGTGGATGGGTTTCCTCTACACAAATTAACATAAATACTTCATATGTGTTTTAGTTCATTCAGTGCAAAAATACTGATGAAAAGTATGGCACTTTTTATCTGAGAGGTTTTAATATCTTAAAAGTAGACTTCACAGATGTACTTGACAACAGAAAAAATCACTGACACTGACTGGATTTAAATCTAGGAACACCAGCCTTACAGTACAAGTTCTAGAAAATGAGCTACTGAATTGTAGCACTACTTGTTACCTCTCATACCCTTGGAGATGTCCTGCAAGGGAAAGTAACTTAAAATAATATATATTCCCTCCACTACATATTTATTAGCAACATTTACTGCATGAGAGAAATGCTACTTGTCTATCATTGATTCTTTATAAGGCATTCACATGGACATCTGGCATCATTTATGTTTCTTGACTGACAACTGATCCAGCATTCTGGATTTCACCTCTACGTATTACAGCATCTTTAAACATTTAAGAAAATAATTCAGGATGAAGAACAATTTAAAGAAGCGCTTCTATATCACCCAAAGTATTTCTACGTGTTTATGCACAGGCATTCTTAGAGGTTTGTTTGTTTTTCACCCTAACATACCTGCTTCTGGAAACACCCTATTCCATTTTCATTTAAATGCTTTGCTTAAAGAAATTCCACCTCTTCGAATCTTATTATTAAAACAACTTTTAATGGTCTATCCAACATTCTTCAGGGTGAAAAAGTGGAAGCATAACTTGGGCTTTAGTTATCTGTAATGACTACACAATTCATCAGAACCTTTACAAGGTCATCTGCAGTACTAGTTACTCATGTATACACATTAGCAAACAGCAGTTAGAGACCACATTTGAATTCCACCGCAAAAAGTGACCCTTCACTTACTAAAGTATTACATCTAATTTATGAGGAAGCCATAATAAATTAGTTAGCTAAATCTCTGTCTGGAAGAGATCATAGCTATGTTTACCAATTAACCTTTCAATGCAAAAACCACCAAATGACTTTTAGTGATTGTATTTCAATTTAATCAGTGGAAAGCATAATCATTCATGAATTTCGATTCAACAACAGATCACTTCATACAATAATATCCTTCACATAAAAAGATGGAAGGAAAGAAAATAATATTATTTTACATAAAAATATATTATTTACTCTTACAAGTAAAAGTACAAGTATAGAGAAGGTTCTAGGGAATAAATAAATGAACAAATAACCCCCCACCCCC